>CAUYRH010059748.1:0-39691 GCA_963574655.1 Perodicticus potto | reverse complement strand
GATGTCTTTGTTATAATGTGATTTTTGGTCTTCTGGGTATATACCTAGTAAAGGAATTATAGGATCGAATGGCAGGTCTATTTTTAGATCTCTAAGTACTCTCCAAACATCCTTCCAAAAGGAACATATTAGTGTGCATTCGCACCGGCATTGTGGAAGTGTTCCTTTTTCTCCACATCCACACCAACATCTCTGGTTTTGAGATTTTGTCATGTGGGCTAATCTTACTGGAGTTAGGTGATATCTCAAAGTAGTTTTGATTTGCATTTCTCAGATGATTAAGAATGGTGAGCATTTTTTCATGTGTCTGTAGGCTGTGCACCTGTCCTCTTTAGAGAAGTTTCTCTTCAAGTCCTTTTCTCATCCTAAAATGGGATCACTTGTTCTTTTCTTGCTAATATGTTTGAGTTCTCTGTGGATTCTGGTTATTAATCCTTTGTTGGAGGCATAACCTGCAAATATTTTCTCCCATTCTGAGGGCTGTCTGCTTGCTATACTGACTATGTTCTTAGGTGTACAGAAGCTTTTTAGTTTGATCAGGTCCCAGTAGTGTATTTTTGATACTGCTTCAATTGCCTGGGGAGTCCTCCTCATAAAATATTCACCCAAGCCAATTCCTTCAAGAGTATATTTTGATAGTTTCATGTCTTAAATTTATTTTTTTTAATGTCTTAAATTTAAATCTTTAATCCAGTGAGAGTCTATCTTAGTTAATGGTGAGAGGTGTGGGTCCAGTTTTAGTCTTCTACAGGTCACCAGCCAGTTCACCCAGCACCATTTGTTAAATAGGGAGTCTTTTCCCCACTAAATGTTTTTAATTGGCTTGTCAAAGATCAAGTAACGGTAAGTAGCTGGATTCATCTCTTGGTTCTCTATTCTGTTCCAAACATCTACCTCTCTGTTTTTGTGCCAGTACCATGCTGTTTTGATCACTGTCAATTTATAGTAGAGTCTTAGGTCTGGTAGCGTGATTCCTCCTGCTTTGTTTTTATTTCTGAGTAATGTCTTGGTTATTTTAGCTTTTTTTCTGATTTCATATAAAATGAAGGATTATTTTTTCGAGACCTTTAAAATATGACAATGGAACTTTGATAGGAATTGCATTAAAATTATATATTGTCTTGGTTAGTATAGACACTTTAACAATGTCGATTATTCCCAGCCATGAGCATGGTATATTTTTCCATTTGTTAACATTTTCAGCTATTTCTTTTCTTAAAAGTTTCATCGGTCTCTTTATAGAGATCTTTCACGTCCTTTGTTAGGTAAACTCCCCAAAATTTCATCTTCTTTGGCACTACTGTGAAAGGAATAGAGTCCTTGACTGTTTTTTCGCTTGGCTGTTGTTGGTATATATAAAGGTTATAGATTTATGGGTATTGATTTTGTACCCTGAGACATTACTGTATTCCTTGAACACTTCTATCCCTGGTGTTTTCCAGATATGCAATCATATCATCTGCGAAGAGTGAAAGTTTGATCTCTTCTGACCCTATGTGGATACCCTTGATCACCTTTTCTTTCCTGATTGCAATGGCTAAAACTTCCATTACGATGTTGAAGAGCAGAGGAGACAATGGGCAAGCTTGCCTGGTTCCTGATCTAAGTGGAGATGATTTCAATTTAGCTCCATTCAGTACCATATTGGCTGTGGGTTTGCTGTAGATGGCCTCTATCAGTTTGAGAAATGTCCCTTCTATACCAACTTTTTTAAGTGTTTTGATCATGAAGAGATGCTGGATATTGTCAAAAGCTTTTTCTGCATCAATTGAGAGACTCATATGATCTTTATATTTTAATTTGTTTATGTGCTGAATTACATTTATAGATTTACATATATTGAACCAACTTTGAGACCCTGGGATAAAGTCCACTTGGTCATGGTGTATAATTTGTTTGATGGTTGTTGGATTCTGTTTGTTAGTTTCTTGTTAAATATTTTTGCACCAATATTCATTAGTGATATTGGTCTATAGTTTTCTTGTCTTGTTGGGTCTCTCCCTGGTTTAGGGATCAAGGTGATGTTTGCTTCATAGAATGTATTAGGTAGTATTCCTTCTTTTTCTATATTTTGGGAGAGGTTTAGTAATATAGGTACTAGTTCCTCTTTGTCCAGTAGAAATGTGGCTGCATAAATTGTAGTTATTTAAAAGAGAACATTGAATTCATCACACCAGTATCTAGGTAGAATATTAGAAATTATTTTACATACACACAAGACTATACATCTTTAAAACTAAATATGATATTATGGCATCCCAATTGTTGTGAATTGTTAGATTGTAACTGAGAGGGAAGTGGTATTTTAAGAAGGGAATGGCAATGAAGAGGGATTTTCATCCCGTTTCTACACATTTTACGATTGTTTGAACTTTAGCAACAAGCATAATAGAATGATTGATTTAAAAGTGTGATTTTAAAAAGTAGGTCTTTCTCATTTCTATAATAAAAAATCATGGAGAGGTTCTGGAATTAGAAACATCATAATTACAGGTAAGTTCTATTTTTCTTTCCTGATGAGCTTTCTAGACTATATTAGTGGAGTAGGGGTAATAAAGATAAATGTTCCCAATCTAGGGAATTAACAGTGAGGCTAGAAAGAACTGAATACATATGTGCCATGGATGAATTTTAATTTACCATTAATACTAACTGGATATATGAGATGAGGAGCTAAAAGAATTGAGTACAAATACACTTATAAATGTGAATTATTATAACTTTAATTAAGGTAAAATGATAACATTTATACACTGTTAATGGAAAAGTAAATGAGTCCAATGTCTATGGAAAACAATGTGGAGATTCCTGAAAGAACTAAAAGTAGATCTACCATTTGATACAGAAATCCCATGACTGGGTATCTACCCAAAGGAAAAGAAGTCATTTTTTAAAAAGCCACTTCTTGACTTGGTGCCTGTAGCACAGTGCTTATTGCGCCAGGCATGTAAACTGAGGCTGGTGGATTAGAAACTGGCTGGGCCAGCTAAACAACAATGACAACTGCAACAAAAAGTAGCCAGGCGCTGTGGTGGGCACCTGTAGTTTCAGCTACTCAGGAGGCTGAGGCAAGAGAATCGCTTAAGCCCGGGAGTTTGAGGTTACTGTGAGCTGTGATGCCATGACACTCTCCTAAGGGTGACATAATTAGATTCTGTCTCAAATTTTTTTTAAAAAGCCACTTCTACCTGAATGGTTATTGCAGCATAATCCACAATTGCAAAGATATGAAATCAATCTAAGTGTGTAGCAAATGATGAGTGAAGAAAGAAAATATGATAAATATACACATACAATGGAACATACTCAGCAACTTGGTTGGAACTGAAGATGGTAACTCTAAGTGAAGCATGTCAGGAATGGAAAAACAAATACCACATGTTCTCACTTACAAGTGGGAGATACACAATGGGTATATATGGGCAAAAAGAGGTAGAAGGGTCATTGGAAACTAAGAAAAGGAGAGGATACAGAGTGAGGGATCAGAAATTAGTTATCAAGAACAATGTACACTATTCTGGTGATGCATACACTATAAACCTATACTTCACCATTATAAATCTTATTCATATAACTAAACAATTGTGCACCCTAAATCTATTGAAATCAAACTCCCCAAAACTGAAAAAAGTGAGAGAAAAAATCATTATTAAGATCATGTGTGTGTAATATCTGTGAGCGAAGAGAGACAAGGGCAGGACGATTTTGTTTTGTTTTGCTTTGCTTTGATCCACTTATAAAAACAGAGCAAGGTAGAAGTTTTTTCATTTTTTTTCATCTTGATTGGCTTGTAAGATTTCAAGATAAAGAAGAGGAAAAAATAAATAAAAAGAGAAATAGTTGAGCTTTAAGACAATGAGTGTCTGTACATTATTTGTTAACCTAGGTTCTCTGTGGCAAATTTAGAAGTTAAGGTATAAAGAACATATAAATGGCTATATAGTTTCTGGGACAGCTCCTGATTTTAAAGTATACTTGCATATATATGTTTCTTTTATGCCTTGTGTTGTAATGGCAAATGAAAGAAAAACACTAATTTACACACATATACTCTCACGCTCACATAGCTGCATGTAGAAGGAACAGTTTGTAATAAAATTGACATCTCTAAGAGTTTTCTCTTTCCAACTGAATTTATATGCATAGAGTTGATATTTCAGATGTTATTTTTGTAGTGAGATAGTCTTTTGGGACTTCAGCTACTGGGGATAAAAGGAGTGTGATGTTGATAGAATTCAAAATGCTGTTTGAAGAGGCAAGCAAAAGTGGATCTCTCTTATTACCTTCAGAAAAATTGTGGAAAATAGCAATCTTATGTCAATTACATTAAATATACTTATTCTTATATTTTCAGCACAGGGCTTTGAAATTTTAACAAGATTTATATGTAAATGATAAGTTATCATGATATGATTTTAATAGCACCAACACATCAGAAAAAGATAATTACCATCTTACATTTTCAACCATCCTTGGAAAATTTAAAATATGCAGTTGGGCTTAGGCATTTGGTAGTTTTCTAATATAGAACATATTTAATTATAAATGCTTTCTAAATACAATCATTGACAGTTAAATATGCAGTGATTCACAAATAAATATTCTGGCCTCCAAAAGTATGCTGTACATGTGTGTGTCAACATCTGTCATCAGTCACAAAATCTAGGAATTGATTTAAATATATTAACCAAATGGCAACAATGAATTAAGCTGACCTTAATAGTAAATGTGCATATCACATAATGCTCAGGTGATAAAAAGCTTACATATATCTAATATGAACACAAAGTTGCTACCATCTTAGGAATGTATCTATAATACTCTTCAGTTCTGCGAAGAAATGCTCTGTAGTAATGAAATATACCTGTGTAAGTACTATTCTTTTTTATACCAGCTAATAAAAATGGACAATATCTGTCAGCCAAAATGAACAAAATACTTGGAAAACAGTATTGATATAAATGTAAAACATTGCCCTAGGATCTTGGTATACAGTACAGTTCTATAGTTGTTCTTGGTAAAAAGTGACAATGCATGCAAAAAATGCTTATTGGGATCTGACTCTAAGTAGGAACTGATCTATATACTGAGGCCAGGCCAAGTAACTGTTATGCTTAATTTTTATTCTTATAGATCTTCATCTATATTTTTATCTTCATTTTTAGTCTTATAGATGAAAATCTATAAGAATAAAATACAATTAATAAGAAAAATGTTAAGATACTTTCATGTGAGGATGAGAATACTGTGAACCGAAGGTACTATGGAGGGAATATAGGTGTTTGAATAAATCTAGTGGATGGAGAGGAGCCAGCCATGTCAATATGGAGTGAAGAGAGGATTAAATGGGGAAAGGACTTGAAATTGGAATGAGCTTGGCATAATTGAAGGGAAAAAATAAGTAGAGTATTCCTGAACCCCAGTGAAAGAGAGGAACAGGCAGAAGAGATGAAACAGGAGAGGTTAGGGAGGTCTTAGCTCCTCTTTAGAGTTTGGGATTACTAATCTTGTTGAACACCTACATAAGTTCTAATGTGAGGTAGTATGATCATCATGGGAAAATATAGTTACTAACCTGAAGAAGATTTTTTAATAAAAACTCTGTGAAAGCAACAGCAAATCTCCTAAATCAGCTCACTAGTCAATCTTTAAATTTAAATACAGTGATATGAAAGTAAGTATATGTATACACCCATACGTATACTGGAACTTCATATAAACATGGCTCAAAAGCTACTTTTAGTATTGGTAGGCTTATTTTTCTAAGTTATTCCTTTCTCCAGGGAATTATTAGTCAATTATTTGTGAAACTTCTGTAACTATATCATGAACTTTATTCTAACAATCTATTCAAGTGGTACCTGTCAATATTATTGTTGTAATTTACATTTTTTGTTTAAATTTTTCATTCTAGATCTTCTACTATGAATGTCTGGAGAAAAAAAAATTCAGTGATGTATTTCCCCTTCTCTAGCTCACTTTTCTTTCTATCTCTTATCACACGGCAGAGCATAGTACAGTCCCATATAGAACTACGGAAGGGTCCAAGTTGGAATTGTATTCTAGCATCTTAAGCTGCAAAAAGGTAAAAAGAAATTGTGGAGTCCGCTGAGGAAGCTAATAGTGGACTTGAGAACTGTATAAATAATTGCCCAATCTAGGTATGGCTCCGATTATGTGTGATAACCTTGTGCATCCGCCAAGGCAGCAAAGCAAAACCTCCCTGTTGAAAGCATTCTGAAACAGTTCCAGGGAAAATCAGTCTTTCTTTTCTCACACAGTTGATCTTGCCTTGCGCTGCACACACTTCCTAACTTACTCACAAGCTTCTATTTGGGTTAATATTATTCACACTTTTAAGATCTCTGTAAGCTCTCGTTCTTGTATATGTGAAAGTTAACTAGTTATAAACAAGCCATTATTTTAAAAGTGTCCACTCAGAGTCCCTTTTTTCAGTCTACCGTCTTTGGAGCAGCCTCTTCTTGAATCTCCCGTCTCTTTCCTACAGGAACTGTGCATTCCCAAGGCCTCCTGGTTCTTTTCTCAGCTTGCATTTCATCTCCCAAACCCCTTGCTCTGCCCTTCCCCAGCTCTCCATCCCTCTCACACTGGCTTTTCTTCAGTTCACTGGATTGCAGCATTCTTCAACCATCACCCCTGGACCATCTTTTATCTTGCATCAGTTTTTTTCTCAGAGATTAACTATACGGTTTTCAACTCTCACCTTTAAAGTTTCACGTGGAAAATGTCTGCCCTGTCTAATCACCAAAAGATCGTGTCTACTGCAGTTTATTTCTTCACACCCTAAGAGAATTTATAATCTTCTTCAAATGAAATTAAAGTAAACCTCTATCTACATCCAACATCCCTCGCTACAGGCACTTCCTTAACCTCGAGAATTAAAAGTATTTCTTACTCTCTTCTTTATCACTTACTATTTGCTACTTATTAATTTTACTTTGAAATGTTGCCCCCAAATTTCCAGTTCTAACATAATCTCAATCCAGACATATATCACCTCCTTTCAAATTATTATATTGGTCCACGAATAGATTTTTTCTTTGATTACTTTGTCCTGTCTATTACGGTGTACCCAACTGCTGATCTTCCAAGCATGCACATTCTTCTTTCACCAGGAGCTGATAGTGCTTAAGAGCGTTCTTAAATACATGGTCACATACACGTCAGGGTCAGCGCATATCATAGGCTTCAGGACCAAGTATCAGAAACGGGGTAAGGTAGTTATGAGTCTGAGATCAATGTGTTAACCCTAAAGTGGCAGTTGAAGCAAGCAAGATTCCAATTGTGAATATGTGAGGTAGTTTGTATTCAAATATCCAAGAATATTACAGGACTTATGCAAGACTAAAGATTAATTTTAGGGGCAGTAAAATATATCTCTTTCACTGCTTCCTTCCTCTCATGTGCAAGGATGTAAACCTAAATAATTTTTCTCTGTAATTCTTCCCCCTATTTCTAATGCAATTGAGTCCTCAAAAAGATAGCTTCCTTTTATTTCTATATTATGTACATATGTATAATTCATGATACCATAATTAATAGCATTTGGACGAATGAATGAGAAATAGAGATGTAAAGCCAAAGAGAGAAGAAATTCCTTACTGTCTCAAAGTAGGTCTACAGTGGAGTGTAAATAAAAATGCAAGAAATGGGAGTATAATAAGGGCTGTGTGGCAATGCATGTTTTTATAGCATAACCCAATATTTGAAGAGTCTCTCTGATGTCAGAATTCCCAAGCTGTACAAAATTTCAAGATGTATTTATATTGACCATGAGTAAATTGCATTCCAGGTAGTTTTCTGGGTTTCAAGAAAGGGTAAAGGGAGAGGGAAGAGAGTGAAGGAGAACTCCCAGATTTCGACTCTTACCTTCAAAATTCTATTATTTTTGCTTTACATGTTGATTTTGATAAAAATTCAATTGAAGAAAAATAAGTTACATTTCATTAAAAAGATAAGATTAATGATCAATGACTTTAATTACTAGGAACTTTTAGAAACTTTTTTTTTGCAGTTTTTGGCCGGGGCCGGGTTTGAAACTGCCACCTCCGGCATATGGGGCTGGCGACCTACTCCTTTGAGCCATAGTCACCGCCCACTTTTAGAAACATTTTCTTAATATTGTTGAATATTGGTCAAGAAGTTTCTAAGGTATGGATTAAACTTTCACTTTCCAGGGTTTATGTTATTTCATTCTCATGACTTCAGCGAAATTGCCCATATGTTTTTTAAATATGTAATGAAATCCCAGAAGGTAATTGAGAAAAGAATTTTTTTTGACACAAAATTCCTGATGTATGCTTGGTCCTGATCCTTGTACCAGGACATTGGTAAATGACCTTAGAAAAGGATACAAAATTATCCCTGTAAAAAAAGAAAGCCTTTAAAAAGATTCTTCTATTTACTTAATGAAAAAATTAAAATATATGATATATCCTGTTATCTGTTTCAAATGCATCCATCAATTCATTTTAAGAAAAACTGGAAAATGAGGAACTCGTCTTCAAAGGTCTCAGACTGTGCTTCTCTCTCTGTCTCTGTGATGGAGACTTGGATGAAGCTTACAGCCTTCCTGGCCCTTTAACTACACACATGCCACTCCCACTTGTGACACCAAAACCTGCAATCTTTTACTGAAACCACTATCCAGCTCAGTTGTAATGCTAAGAACTTAGTTGTGGGGTCTTGGGATCCAGGCATAACTCTGGAATCTTAGGAGTGGAGCTGCAGGCCTAGCAGGAGCCCTGTAACTACAGGGTCAGACTCAAGTATAACGAGAGCTTCAGATATGGCTCTAGTAGATTTGAGGGCAGAGCCTTACATAAGGGGAGTTGTTTTACCAAGGTGGGGACTTCTGCTGCCCAGTCACATAGTCAGGGGCTTGTCTCAGTGGTCTGGGGTCTGTGTAGGTGGGCCAGAGCTGTTGGAAAGCCAAAGTTCTCCACTGCCTGTAGGACCCACTTTGGCAGTCACTCCAGTTTCCCAAGCAGTGCCTGTGGTGTCTTGGCTCCTTCTGTGTTAGCTCCCCTGTGGGGGAGGAGGCATGCTTGGCCTTCGATCATAGGACATAGCACAGGGATGCATCTGTTCCCTTCCTGGCCCAGTGGGGATGATGCAGAGGCTACTGCAGCAGCCAGTGAGACTCAATAGGATGCTGGCCTAGGGACAGATCTAGCAGTTAAGTGTTGTCTCTGTGTCTGAAAAACTATTGATTTATTCTCTACAGTTTTCTGTTTGACCTGAGATCAACTCCAGATAAGAGGATTGACTGAGTGGGGCCCCTCATTCTGGTGTCACTGCTTTGTGGATCATAGGCTAAGTTCACCACATCAAGGACATGTTTCTAACCAGTTCTCCGTTTTCAGTGGCCGTTCACAAGGTCCTAAAGCGTTGATAGGGCTTTTCAGGGCAAGCCCTTTTTCTCTCTTCTTCTTTTTTTTTTCTCTGGTGTCTAGATTTTACACCATCAAGTTAGTGAATATTTATAGTGTTCTGTCAAAACTGATTGGAAGCCTATTCACCAAAATCCAAACACCTTTTTGTAAAAGATTTTCCTCAGGCTGTACCTGTCTGCATTATATGTGTCAGAGTCCATTTATTTAGTATATGCTAAGCATCTTTTACAAAAGTCCATGGCTAATATAAGGTAGGTTTTCTTCTTTGTATACCTTTGATTCTTTTAGTCAGTATTTGGTAATACATCATTGGATTTTAATTTTTCTTATAAATCTCTTAATTATAAGAGTAAGAGGGCATAGTTCAAAATCTGAAAATGTAGGTAAGAAAATTGGCATAAACTTCTTAAAGGAAATCTAATCGAGAGAAAAAGGATAACCCAAGAGACATGCAGAGCATGGGAAAGGACTACTTTGAAGAAAGCAACCTTTAAAAATTCAAGTAGTTATGAAAGCACTGGGAATGTCTGTAAGAAAGGTAACAGGGTCTGCCTGAGACTTGTGTATAAAGGCAGGCTTTAAGACTCTGAAGTTGGAAGTCTGGAAACTAAGGAGCTCTAGAAAAATGGTTTAAAATTGGGATATAGTTACCACTCAGTTACAGGAAATAGGTCATAGCAAGTCAATTATCTAGAGTAGAACTAAAAATGACTTATTATAGAATATTGACCTAAAATACCTTGATTTTTTATAAGTAGGGTCACATTGACACTGACTGCTGGAGGAAAGAGGATAAGTAAGGCTGGAGAGAAAGGTGACCCAGATGCAGGTGCTGCTGCTTTGCTATGATGTTATCTTCTGTGATACTGAAGTTTATGTGATAAAATCACAAACAATTCACTAAAGAATAGCATGTTAAAGAGAAATTGAACTTTTCTTGGTTTATTCAATAACTCCTTTCTCATTTTCCAAATGCCATGATGACTTTCATATGTGATTTTTACTCTTTGACAAGTGCAGTGTTTTATTACCCAGAGCTCTGCCGTTTGCCTTTAGCATCTACATTACACAAATAGAAATTATCCTCAAGTTATATTAAGAAAATATTCTCTACTACACAAGTGGAAAGAGTTGACTATGAAATATGAACATAAAGTTATTTTTTATGTTGCATCAATCTATACATTTTAACTGTATGCTTTATAAATGGTATTTTATTCATTTGGTAGGTACCTTTGCCATGTTCTTTAAATACATAATTCCATATTAGTTATTAAAAGTTGAATTACTGTATAGAGATGTGATTTCTAGCCTCATAAAGGTAACAATGGAGACAAAAACCATCCATGAAGAACTAAAATAATATAGATTAGCCTCAGAATTTTTGCAATATCAATACGTAACATTGCTTACACATGTAAGACCATAAATTAAAAAATTAAATCGCAAACTATCAGTAACATTACTCATAGAGAGCTTAAAAGGCTAAAACCTTTTGAGTAAGTAGAAAACACGGCATTGATTGTCATAAAGGAAAAATAGATGAATATATATGAAGTGCAATATAATCCATTTGTAACAATAAAAATTTATTGACCCTTACAGAAATCTTCAAGAAAGGAGTGAATGGTTATGTCTGTTTTACCACTGATTTCATTTTTAATTCCTTAAATGTAAATATTTAATCCTGAAGGAGCTCAGAAAATTTCACCCCAAAATATGACTCCTTGATATAAAGAATATTTTGAATTAAAGGCCATAAAAGATTAACAGGCCCTTGAAGAGGCTTTCCCTTTAACACATAAACCAAACTGACCTGATCAAAAGATCAAAAGAGACAACTGACTTCCCTTCCTCTTCCTGTTATCTCACTATATTGCAGAAAAGAATATCAAGAATGTCAATGACCCAAACAGGTCTTAAAACATAATGCTTATCTCTCAGGTTAAAATACAAGTCAGTCTGTTACCCCCATCCATTCATCCTCCCTAGCACCTCTTCATGACTCCTAAGCAGAATTTGCCTATTCTTCTTTCTCTGCTCCCCTCTATAAGGTGTGTTATAAAAGTATCTAAACTTCACTGAGACGTTGGCTAATCACCTTGTGATTCTCCCTATGTGCCTGATATTGGCAAATAAACATTTCTTTTATGAATCTCCCATAATTGTGAGTTAATCTTTTACCAAACTTTCAGGAGAAAGGGCAAGTCTCTCCTCACCTCTATAACCCCATCAAATACTCTTTACACTTACTCATGATATTTTAATTCTCAAAATAACATAGATTTTCAAGCAAATATTTATAATTAGATGCATAGTAGAATTTAAATGATTATTTTATAGACGGCACATCATAGCAAACTGGACTTTTTTTTTTTACTTAAGGATTATTGGACAATATACACTAAATGAAGTGAAATAAATTTTAACACATTTCCTTCTAATTGAGTATATTTAACATTTTACTATCTTCTCAAAAAATAAACACTACTATATCTCAGACACTCTGCTTTATTGAATTGAATGCACATTGCAGCAGAAGAGAATAATATTTCTAAAACAGATTTCATCTTGCTATTCTCTTGATTATAATCATTCAATCCTCCCACCCCATATTAAATAAAGTTAAACTCAAAGATGGGGATTTAATCTTAAAGTTATATGGACCTTAGAGGTTATCTTGCCTGAAAGACTACCTTGTGTAGATATCACCTCTATGTATCTTAATCCATAGAGTGAACGCAGGGAAGATAATTTGCATGTGCTTGGTAATGAAGACTCTTATAAGTGTGGCAGGGGGCTGTCCAAGCCCTTTCACATATAAGCTGTTCTTCGTGCTTGGATGATATCCCCATACTAGAGTAGAAAGAATTTGATGATCCTAGAATGAGATAGAACATTACTTAAATTCAAAGTCTTAAAGGCTCACATACTATGGCAGAGACTAGATATATAAATCTACCCTTAAACCTTTTCCTCTTCTTCCTGTGCACACAGTCCACGGCTTCTTTTGCAGTTAGATATGACCATGAGAGTCATTTCAAAACAAGCTGAGTGAGAACGATGTATTTTACTTTTAGGTCTTCAAAACCACCCAACCATAGTCCTCCATACTTCCCTCAATCATTGGTTAAATTCCAAGGACCCAGAAGCCATAGAGAATGGAAAAGGCACAAAATCAAAGAGGCTGTGTCTCCAAATCACCATGCATAAGAACAGAGCATATTTTCTGAATTCTATTTAAGTAATAAATGTAATAACTGTATTTGTTATGATAGCTAATGTCATTTTCACTAATGTAGTTATAAAATGTGATTATAATATCACACACACATAGTTATTATAAAATTAAATATAATAGTCTATGTCAAATGTATATGCCCTATGTATTGCCAGGAATCCAGTTAATTCTCAATCTCTTACTTTTCATTTTTCTACTCTTTGTTCCTAACACTTCCACTTATGAGCCTATGTTCAACACTTTGATCAGGTATAAAGCAAGTTTAATACCCCTTACATATTAAAAATTTTAAATATTAAAAAAATGTTATTTTCTTCTCAAAATGCCTTTAGTTTACTCATCTTTCCTCATATACTACAGACAGTGCCAAAAATGTACACACATTTTAAATATGGAAAAGACTGTATTAAAACTGTAATATTCAAGTCACATTTTGGCTTCTGCAATTACAAGAGGTGTCCAAACATGACTTTCATTCATCTTTTGTTATCTATATATATTGAGTATTATCTTAAAATGCACATATAGTTTTTGTACCCTCTGTATTATGTTAGTGGGTTATCTCATCTGGCCTTATTCATCCGCAAAACAAGCATTTTAGGGGCATTCATCTCCTTACTGTGCACTATGCTTATGCAAGCACCAACAGTATGCACATAAGACAGTTAAATAATCCAAATCTAGCATAAGAAGCAATACAAACAAATAACTATACTCATCTTAAATGGGCCATAGCAAATGTATATTTCAGTTTGTCAATATTATATCCAGAATAGTGTCATTGTTTATGTATAGTCTGATTATTGCAGAGGGTGATTAAACTATCATGTCCTTTGATACATTACATTTACAGTGTTCATTCATTCAGTTATTCAACAAATACTCAATGAGCAACTGCTATAGGCACTGCATGGGGCATTATTTTGAATAAATACATATTGTCCAGGCAGAGAAAGACAAATGCCACCTGATCTCACAGATATGTGGAGTCTAAGGAAAGTTGAATGACTAGAAATAGAGAGTAGAATGGCGGTTGTCAGAAGCTAGGGGCTAGAGAAGAGTGCGGGAATAGGGAGTTGCAGATCAGAGTGCAAAGATTATTTTTTTGTTTGTTTTTTGAGACAGAGTCTCACTTTGTCGTCCGCAGTAGAGTGCTATGGCGTCAGAGCTCACAGCAACCTCAAAATCTTGGCCTCAAGTGATCCTCTTACCTCAGCCGCTTTGTAGCTAAGACTACAGGCGGCCACCACAACTACTGGCTACTTTTTAGCGATGGGGTCTCTCTCTTGCTCAGGCTGGTCTCAAACACCTGAGCTCAAGTAATTCACCCACTTCCATTAAGAGTGCAAGAATTATAGCTCTGACCTACTGTGCACAACTCAAAGAAGGCAAAGTTTTGACTAGACAAGAGAGTATATTTTGAGATCTATTGTAGCAGAGTAATTACAGTAAATGATAACATACTGCATATTTCACAATAGCAAAGAGTAGATATCAAATGTATCATCACAAAAAATGTTAAGTGAGATGATGGATATAATAGGCTTAATTTAATCATTCCACATTTTGTACATAGATCAAAACATCACATTGTACCCATAAATGCAATATGTTATCATGATTTATCAATAAAATGGAAACAAAATTGACATATATTAATAAATTAGTATATATGTATATATGTACATTATTCATACTTCATGAATTACTGTCTTTGACCATGTATAAGGCTCACTTTCCCCCTGCCACAAATGTGCAAAATAAGGTGGCACATTACACATGTATTTGCTAGCAGTACATAAAATTTATTGTACCTTGTATCTGTTCTTGTGATTTGTGATTACTAGTTACATGAAATTTTTTATACCATGTTAAACATAAATGCCAAAATTCATTTATAATACAAATAACAAGTACCTAAACATAAACAAATAAAAATTTAAATTAAGACATTAAAACAAAATATTTTGGAATAAAACTTTGGGTGTACATTATACGTAGGAGTACATTATATATGACAATACATGGTAATTAAGATACTGAATGCTAATAGCTTTTTGAGAAATATTTAAATTCTCCATTCTTTCCTTCTCTTTAACTGTAACTTGCTGGCCTTAAAAAAAACCTCTCTAATATTGTTATTACTATGCACACCATCAGTCCACAGTTTCTATAAGACCCAGGTCATTCAGGACAGGCTAAGCTTACTAGCATTGCAGTTTCCATATACATAGCAATCGCCCTGTCCCATAATTAGCATTGCCTCAATAAGAATAAGAAATAAATGATTAGCTGTAATAAATTTTTAATAAATATTTGGCATGATTTGGAAGCAGTAGGACAAAGGAGATCCAACTCAAAGGATTCTGATTTGAAGCATGAAAAATATTGATACCATTATTAATACACAGAATGATATGGGTAAGTAGTTTGCATGCGGGAGGCGATGATGGCTTTGATATTAAGACATGATGACTGATTTGGGCAACCTGAATAAACCAAACATTAAGAAAGCAGCTCAAAAAAATAATTCTGAAACTTGGAAAAACTGATAATTGAAGTACTGAAAGGAATAATAAATCAAGAAAAACTATGAAAAAATGAGATCAATGAAGACAAAATATTTCATTCAAATAAGTGATTTAATTTGAGAGTGAAGATTCCAAGTTTTTTGTGATTTTTTTTTTAACTCTTGGGGATATACAAGTAAGGGTCCTGGATAGAAATGTATCTCTTACCATGCAGGTCACACACATAGCAAAATTTAACAATCTTACTATGAAACATTCAAGAACAAAGAATGTCAGGCCATGCTTGGTGGCACATGCCTATAATCCTAACACTCTGGGAGGCCAAGGTGGGTTCAAGACCAG
This sequence comes from Perodicticus potto, assembly GCA_963574655.1. Taxonomy (NCBI): domain Eukaryota; kingdom Metazoa; phylum Chordata; class Mammalia; order Primates; family Lorisidae; genus Perodicticus; species Perodicticus potto. Next base: position 24,161 of record CAUYRH010059748.1, on the reverse strand, counting down.
CCTGAGCCAAAGTGAGACCCCCATCTCTAAAAATAGCCAGGTATTGTGACGGGCACCTGTAATCCCCAGCTACTCAGGAGGCTGAGGCAAGAGAATTGCTTAAACTCAAGAGTATGAAGTTGTTGCAAGCTATGACTCCACAGCACTCTACGGAGAGTGACAAAGTGAAACTCTATCTTAAAAAAAAAAAAAGAATAAAGAATGTCAGTCAATGCTCAATAAAGAAAGCAAAGTTCTGCTAGATTTCTTTTTATTTTCATTTTTATTTTTCATGCTAGATATTTTTAAAAGAAATTTATTTAATAGTGGGTATCAAGTGCTTACAAGCCTGAGGTGTAACGTTTGTTGCAGCATAATTCACAACTGCAAATCAAATATGTGGAGTCAAACCAAATGCCCATCAATTCATGAGTAGATTAACAAGATGTGGTATTTGTACACTATGGAATACTACTCAGCCATGAAGAATGATGACTGAATACCTTTTGCAACAACATGGATGGAAGTGGAAACCATTATCTCAAGTAAACTATCTAAAGAATGGAAAAACAAACACGACATGTACTCATTATTAAATTAGAACTAATCAATGAGCACACACATGCATGGAGGGAAGTATAACTCAATGGAAATCAAGCAAGGAGTCTGGGGGTGGAGGAGATGAGCAAAAACTTATCTGATAGGTACAGCAAACATTATTTTGGTAATGAGTACACTTACAACCCTGACTCAAGCATTATGAAAGCAATCTATGTAATCAAATACACCCGTATGCTTTGAAATACATTTTTGTTTTTAAATGTGACTGATGTACAGTAAGGAAGGTCTTTGCTAGCTCTCCAGAAACTGGCCTCCAAAGGTCATAGTTGTTCCACTAAGAAGGCAGGTGGTTTATTAGGCCAAGTCATAGGCAGACACAAAATGTATATCTGCTGAAACGCACACATATGCCTCTGTCAGAGCAAGCAATGTTCCAAATCTTATGTAATTCTCATTGGTAGAATCAAAGCTGAGAAGGAACTTTGCAAAGTATAGTTCTTAGATTGTCAGCCCTGAGGTTATAGTCTAGAGGAAGGAGGAATGGAAATGTGGAAATGGCTATTGATAGTTGACTACTGACGGTTAAGCTTCAGGGACTATGTGGTTCAGTATAGATGATTTCCCAAAGTATAGGTTGAAGACTTCAGTTTATCTATGTACAATCAATTGATCAGGCTTGGAGAAACTAGGACAGGAATCGATAAAAGATTAACTTTGAAACTATACTCATTTAGTGCATTAATTATGAAGAGAGGTATAATAAGCATAAGATATTTAGTAGTTATTAATGTCTTACCCCTACTAGAAAGTATGAGCCTTGAGGGAAGGAGCCTTTTATTTCTCATTGCAAGTTCTCTTGGCCAGAAAGCAGAATAATAAAAATATATATGTTAAGGCTATATTCATGTTATCTATCTTTATGATCATTCTTTTTTTTTTTCTGAAAATCTTTCTTAATGAAAAGAAAAATTAGTATTTTAGAGAAATCTCTTTAAGTGCAGACACCTTTGAGAATAACTTGCCTATAAGATCAACGCTAATGGTAGTTACATAGAATCAGAGTGTATTATTTTGTGACTCCACAACTTAAAAAAAAGAAATTGTCAAAATTTTTAATTTTCACTTCCTGCTTTTAAATCTCAGTTATATTATTTCACATTATGATTTTCTGGTTGCTGCTTATCATTTTCTATGCTTTTCAGTGAGGGTTAAAAGAAGCACCTAGGAACTAGGGATTCTCATTAACCATTTTCTAGTCTAGTGGTCTCTTTTGAGTAATGAGAACTAGCCTCTTGGAAACCCAGTATACCATGAAAACTTGACATTGAGTATTATGGTTTGGGTGTATGTGGCCTTCTAAAATGCACAGGCTGGAGCCTAATACTCAATATGATCTTGTTAAGAAGCAGAGCCCTTTGGGAAGTGATTAAGTAATTTCAGCCTTGCCCTCATGAACGGATTAGTGTCCCTTAAAGAAAAGGTTGCAGGGAGTACCCCACTGCCTTTTATCCTTCTACCTTCCACCTTGTGAGAAAGCAGGAACAAGGGACCATCTGGGAAGCAGAAAAAGCAGCTTAACCAGGCGCTGAATCCACTGGCATCTTCATCTTGCATTTTCCAGTCTTTAAATGTGATAAATAATTTCTGTTATGTATAAATTACTTAGTCTAACAGGTACTTATTATAGCAGCAGAAAAATAGTAAGACATTAAATCATGTAAGATCATTTGGGAAAGTATGATTTGGAACCTGAGAAAAGAAAAAGTGTGGATATTATTTGGATCATAAAATAAATCCAACATATGAAGTATATTTTAATGATGTTTATATAATTAATAATGGTATCTGCTAGTTAAGAAAACTGGGATATCCAAGGGAATATCCATAGCTATTCCCATCAACTGGAAAAGATTCTCTTTGTGTTTTTTCTTATTTTTTGCCCTTAATATTATTGTTAATGGTAGTGAGTATACATTATTAATAATGGCACATATGAAAAACGGGTCAAAATAATGACCCGTTTCCAAAACAATGGAAATACGGGTCAAAATAATAACCCTACATTAACAAGAAAGTGAAGTGATTACTGAATTATGAAAGAAAAATAGACTTGGTTTTAATATAGTTTTTATGTATAGTACATCTTGATTTACTATAAGTTATTTGAAAAACAGAAAACATTATATTCATTCCCTAAACATCCTGAATCAGAAAGCCCAATTAAATTTAGAAATTTAATTGAAAGCTCAATTAAAATTTAATTTGAATTTTAGGCACTGTTTCCTTTAGTAGGGAATCTATTAAATAAATTACATGCTGCAGCATTCAGGCATCAAAAAATAATAATGATAATCGGAAAAAGAATCATTGCTTGAGAGCTTACTTTGTGTAATACAGTTTACTAAATGCTATAATTGCATTAGCTCAAAAATTAATTTCTTAGTAATATTAATAGCAATTATTATTTGAATAATATGATTTCATAATATAATAAAATCTATGATAATAAATTAAGATATTTCAATAAAGTAAAAAGGGATAGCAAATTAGTTTTAGACTGAAGATTATACAATATTAAATATTAATAATTATTTTAAAGAAATTTGATATAAATAATGGGACATCCTCATTCCATGCAAATGGATTCTTTGTTGTTTTTAATTGTACATGGAATGTATGTTCTAAAACAATCCTGTCGCTTTTTTTAACTTCACACTCTTTTTTAATTTTTTTAACTTTACACTCTAAATATACTCAATTCCTTTAGTTAAAACACAGAAAACTAATTATTTGTAATGAATTCATTATAAACATTAAATATATTACATACAAATGAAAGCTGAAAAAGAACTCATCAGAGTCCGTAATTTTTCAATTCAAAAATAGTTGACGAAGTCTAATATACTTAGAGTCCATTAGATCAAATATTGATCTCTATTGTAAACAGGAACTATTTCAATGCACAATTATCTTATTTTTGTCATCAGAAAGAAATGCTATTAAAAATATAAATTGAAGTCAGAGTCCTTTCAGCTGGAGCCGCCATCTTCCAATAAATTGCAAAAGGTAAACACAAAGGGAAAGAGGACAGATGCCCAGTACATATCCTCCTGGACTTTTAGAAAATGCAGAGTTGTTCCTTTGGCCGCCTTTTATATGACTCTAAAAGAAAGGAGAAATTGTAGACATCAAGGGAATAGGTAGTATTCTAAAATTGTAGACATCAAGGGATTGGGTACTGTTCTAAAAGGCATGCTCCACAAATGTTACCATTGAAAAACTGAAAGAGTCCACCATGTTAGCCAGAGTGCTGTTGGCACTGTTGTAAACCAGGGGTGTTCAAAACATGTAGCCAGGATGGCTATGAATGTGGCTCAACACAAAATCTTAGATCTACTTAAAAACATAAAGAGATCATTTTTAATTATTTGGCGGATTTCAACTGCATGGTTCTTGAGGATGAATTTTGTTACAGCAATGTTGTGTTGTAATATCACAGAGAACACACCCAGATACCCTCTTGCTATTTTTGTCCACGTGTGGCTTCCATTTTACAGCAGGGTGCGTAAACAGTTGAAGCAACACAGTCAGACCGTTACATGTGCTCCTAGTGACTTGGTGAGGCAGTGGTCATCAATATCTTTCAACCTACTATTGCAACATTAGACACTTAATGTTAGTTAGAAGGCAGTTGAGCATTCTTATTTGATTGTTAAGGGCACTTACACACCTGGCAGCGCCTTACACATTGCCTGCTGTGCTTCACAACGGGCCCTCCACCTCACCCTGCATCAGCAGGTGAGATGTGGAAGAGTCCAAACTTCCCTTACAACTTTTCTGTCAATTAATTTTCATAATAAAAGTAAATATAGTCCCTTATCTATTATTTTTTTTAACCTTAGCGTGTCTTCCACAACACCTCAAAAGAAAATATATCCCCCCAAAGAGAAAAATTATGAATGAAGGAAGATTGTTCAATAAATAGTAGGTAGATGACTACTTTTTGTCAACATAAATAGTAAGGAACACTGCTTAATTTGTAGGGAATTTGTGCTCATTTTCAAAGACTATAATTTGAAAAGGTATTTTATGCAAAAACAAGCTGTCAAATTCAACGCCTATGAAAGATTATGTTGTAAGGACAAAACAGAAAAACTGTAAAAAGTCTGTTTTCCCAAGGAAAAAACATTTTTAAAGTTATGACTCAAATAAATTCCATTATAAAAAGCTAGTTATGTGGTAGCATATTTAATAGCAAAAAATTAAAACCATTTACTGATGGTGAGTTTATTAAGCAACATATGAAATGCATGGCAGATATAATTTTCCCTGTGAAAGGGGGGATATTTCTAAAATCAGTTTGTCTCACTAGTTTATATCCAGGTGAACTAAAGAAATTAGAAAATCCATTGAAAGAAGTTTGGAGAGTAAAGCTGCTTATTTTAAATTTTACACTTTGGTGATGGATGGCAGCACTGATGCTACGAATGCAGCTTAACATGCCATTTTTATTAGAGATATGTATTAGAAACATAATGTGACTGATAAAATAGCTTTTTTGCTGCTATTAAATGACACCACTAATCAGGATATTTATATTAAGCAATAAAAACTAGGTTCAAGCAATATTTTTGTCCTTTGTCAACATATCTGATATAGCTACTGATGGTGTCCTAGCGATGGTAGGTAAAAAAAGGACTTGTAAAATTAACAGAAAACAATGCAATTGCTGCCCCAAAGTCATGTTTGCTGAAGTATCATTGCATAGTACATCAAGAAAATTTATGCACAAAAGCTTTAAAAATGGATAATGTCAGACAAATTGTCATCAACACAGTGAATTTTGTAAGGGCCAAGGGATTAAAACCTTGCCACTTGCAGGAATTCCTGAAAAATATTGATGTTGACTATGGTGACATTATTTTTTAGAAGTAATATGGCTAAATTAAGGCCAAATGTTGAAAATATTTTGTGATTTCTGACATATCATCATGTCATTGATAGTATCAAAAACCAAATTTATTCTAGAACTTGACAATGAAAATTGGCTTATAGATCTAGCATTCTTATTGGATAAAACCTCTCATTTAAGTGAGTTAAACATGCTTCTTCAGGGTGAAAATCAACTTATCAGTACAATATTTCGAATTATATCAATGTTCTAAATGAAACATAAATTATGGCAAGCTCAAATTAAGGCAAAAGACTTAATGCATTTTGAAATGCTGATTAAACATACTCTTGTGAACTGTGAAAAATATACAGTCCTGTCTTTCAATTTGACACAAGAAGTTAAAAACAGATTTCAAAATTTCCAGAAAAATAATTAATAGTTTGGTATATTCGCAACTTCATTTTTAGTTGCCATAGATATGTTACCTGCCAATTTTCAAATGAAATGCACAGAGCTGCAACCTAACATTCAATTTATAGAAAAATCTGATCATATCTCTTTATTGGACTTTTATAAGTCCTATCTTTCCAGAGACAAATATCCCTCGCTTCATAATCACGCCTTATTCATGTCATTGATTTTTGGTAATACCTACATTTGCAAGCAACTATTTTCAAGAATGAAGTACATTAAGAGTAAAATTAGTACCAAAATATCTGATGATTACAACTACTTCCATTGAAATAAATACTGACACATTAGTTTCCAAAATGTGATGTCAAATATCCCACTAGTTTTATGTTGCCTAATTTTCTTTTACTTCTACACTAAAAATCTCAAATGAAACCAAAGAAGTTTTGTTTTTATATATGTACATGTTTTAAATTCATAATCACAAACCTAGGACTGGTTTGACTATTTTAATAGACTCTCTGAACAGGCTATGGCATGATTAGAATTTTTTTTTTTTAGACAAAGTCTCACTTTGTCACCTTCAGTAGGGCTTGGTATCATAGCACCTCACAACAATCTCAAACTCTTGGATTCAAGTGATTCTCTGGCCTCAGCCTCCCCTGTAGCTGGGACTATAGGCACCTTCCACAACACACACTATTTTTAGAGATGGGGTCTCTCTCTTACTCAGGCTGGTCTTGAACTCCTGAGCTCAAGCAATCCACTGGCCTTAGCCTCACAGAGTGCATAATTAGGATTATTATGTGAGGACTTTTATGCTTATCTATGGTGACAGATTATAAAAATCATGCTCAGACCTTTTTATTTTATTTATTTTTATTTTTTTGTTCATCACCTCTTGTTAGTGTTTGTGTTTAAGATGTGGCCTAAGACAACTCTTCTGCTTCCAATGTAGCCCAAGAAGCCAAAAGACAAGATACCCCTTTTCTAAACATGCAAGTTAAAGGCAGGATTCTTGCCACATGTATGTGCTCAATTCATTCTTGTGTATATTGAGTATATTACACCTAATCACTCTAAAAGGCAAGATAGCTTCCTGAAACATGTGAAGAAAATGATCAGAGTGAGAAGGAAGGCAAAGAGAAAGATGCCTGGATTCAACTGGAGTGCCAGCCTGTTCCACCCAGAGAAGCTCACTGGTGAAAACCAGTGGAAGGGACTATTTGAATGTATTCCCTATGAATTCATGCCATAATAAATGTAAAAAAAGAAAAAGAGAGAGAAAAAATAAAAGATGACTGGACTGTGAAAATAAAAAAAGTGAGAAAAACATATATTTGTGATCATAGAATAAAAATTTTAGATTTTGATTTTATAGATTTTTTTAGAGAATGGTATGACAACACTGTGCTGGAGGAATGTTTACATTTTAAAATATCTTACATCTTTCTAAATGTACTTTCAAATCTGTAATTAACACTATGAATTTTTCCCTTTGCCACATGCTAAAAGTTCCCAAGAGATGTATTCTAATGGTCCTTGTCTGCAACAGACAATGTATAACATCTTACACAGACTATAAACAGCCAAACCACCTTTGTAAGTTTAGAGATAAGAAATCAGTGCATGATAAAGAATACCAGTCCACTTTTGACTAAAAAATAGGAGGTTAAAGTGTTTTACATTTTTATTAGCAAGAAAACAGAAAATATTCTGCTTTGAAAACAGATGTTAGTTTATCTCATTGACAGAATGTAAGTTCATCTAAACAGGCATTTAATACATTTTTAACAAAATGGTTTTCATAATAAACTAACTAGGCCCTTTAAAGAGTAAATGCAAGAAAGAAATTCTTTACTTATATGTATTCTCTACAGTATATATTTAAATGATTTAATTTATCAACAAAGGGTTGAGTGGTGAGTATATCAGGTACAAAGAGAAACTCTGTTCCTGTTACATGGTTCTTGAGTAAGTGAGACCATAGGCATGTGAGTATATTAAAGGTATTCATTTGCAGTAGTGCAGAGAAAACACAGAAATTAATTACAATTATGTCCCCATGTTGGTAATTGGTGGTAGGTAGTGGACAATGAGAAGAATATAAATGAGAAAAAAAAATTATGGATGAAACAACATTTAAACTAGGTCTTGGCAAAATATCTGTTAATCAGGAAAACAATCCATGCTGCCTGAATGTCATGGGCACAACCTGAACACGTTAATGGATATAATTTAATTAGAAACTAAAGATTGATGCATATAAGGGTCAGAAAAGGAAATCAAATACTCACATATGGGGTGTAGCTGTGGACAACCTTGAGTGCCAACATAAGGCATTCATAATTGATTAGATAAGGAAGAGAAATATAAGAATATTGACTAAGAAACCTGACTGGCAGGAGAAGATGAAAAATCTATTGGAATTTGCAGGAATGATCTTGAAAGATTATTTCAACATTCTAAGACAAAATGAAACTGTGAACTAAGAGAAGTTTGTTACAGGAGATGCCACATAACTGTTGGTAAAACTCTAGCACTTTCTTGAAGAAAATTTCTTCTGAAGAAACCTATTCAAGATAATAAGCATGCTGAAGAAAATCATAGATTATAGGGAAGGCCAATTCAAAAAATTATGTTTTTACTGATGCTACTTTTGTTTTTGTACAGTAAGGTAATTATCATTATGTTTTCAATTATTTATAGTGCACCATAAAAAGATAAGAAGACAAAAGTGGTTTAGGCTTACCTATAAATTAACATACAAACACAAAACATGAGCATTTTTATGAGATATCTTCCTTAGCAATGTATCAAAAAGGCCACCTAGTCTTTCAAGTATTTTCCTGCAAAAGGGAGAGAGAAAAAGTTCTCATCAACAAAGCTTTTTCTTTCTCCTACAGCAACATTAATTACGTTGTCGGCCAGAGTCACAAGAATGAGACAGGCAGAGGCAATCTGATTCTCATCTTGTTTAAACTTGTCAGGTCCAAAATGAAGTCAAGAGTTAGTCAGGAAAAATGGAGAAGGTCTCCTTCTTCATTTACAGATAAATGGGAAGTCCAGCTCCTGAATTCGTTTTTTTTTTTTTTCCAAAAAGAGGGACATAATCCAGCAAGCACTCATTTCTTTTGAAAAGTATTGCTAATTCATTCCTTCACCTGGCACCCAGAGGCTGGCAATGTTGATGTAATTCATCAGAGATGACACTCCCATCCTCACTGCAGTGTATCAACTAGTGTGCCTTTGACTCCCTGATGAGAGAACATTCGTCTCTAAAAAGCATTGGAGCTGCTGAGATCTAAACACAAATTTTCAAGTTGAACTTTTGCTTCAACCCAATGTTCTTAGCTGTGCTGTTTCATGTGGTTTGTCAGACAACCCTATGGAGAAGCTAATTTCAACAAGCATCTATTTGTGAGTAGATGGTTAGATGCCCCAAATGGTCTCAGAACAAAGAAGAGAAAGGAATGTAGGAAGCCCAGGAAAGAGCAAAGGTAGATGAAATATGAATTAGTAGATCACTCAAGGAAGGGAGGCTTAGGGGGTATGGCATGCAGATGTGAAGTGAAGAGGCTGAGTGGGCAAGAGTTATGTGATTTCCAGCGGGGATCAAAATATTCAATGTGTTTGGCAGTGCAGTTGCACAGAGTTTAACACGCCCTGTTCAGTCAAAGTTTTTTAACCCCCTCCAAGTTGTGGACTATCTCCCCTTTTCCCCCGAGGCCTAGAGTTGTAAATTCATGACATTTTTTCCTTTAAATAAAGGCTTGTATCTAATCAGGCATTTGATAAAATGAGTAAAAGGAAATGGCTTTTTAAAATTTCTCGTTTATCTAGTAGAATTTTTTATCCCTAAGAAAGGAAATACATTCAAATAACCTCTTCTTAAAATTAGCTGAGACAATGCTATGCACGTGTGATAGCATTGTTGAGATTAGTACGTTTCACCAAATTCTACCCACTATTGCATGTCCATGTGACTCTCTCGCATGAAATTCTGCTCGCATGAATTTTCTGGATTAGGAATATTTTTAAAGTATGTTCTTAAAAAATTGGTTTAACATGCCGATTTTTTTTTTTTAACAGAGGCTTGGATGCACTACTGAGTGTTGACTTTAAGTGAAAAAAAAAATATCACTTGAAGTAAGACACGCAGTTTGTTCCTTTCACCATCCCATCCCTCTGCCTGTGGCTTTGATGTGACACTCCAGTGAGAACCAAAGGTGATAACGCTTCCTAAATTCAGGTTAGGGTGCATGGGAGATAACAGTTTGTCCATTTCTCCATTATCGTCTTTGTAACCTGAGTTTTAAAGGTCAGTTAATGATGGCAAATGGACCAAAAAAAAAAAGTTTTGTTGTGAATTTTTAAAAAAATAACTGGTTCTGATAAGTAACAAAGAATCTTGATTTTTAAAAGAGAAAGTGCATTTACCAATTTTTTTAATCTCTTTAAAGTTTTTCAATAGTTCTAAATTAAATCCTTGTGACCCTTATCTCTTTATCCATCAGAAAATCCAAAGGGTATTTGGATTCAGACATCCATTTCGCCAAAGATCTTTCATTACACAGCACAAACAAGCACTTTTATTGAACAAGAACCCAATTACTTAACCCAGCTTCAGGTTTTATTCTACCCTGTGGCCACTACCCTGACAGAAGGCTACTAATCTCTTCTGATGGACGTTGCTACATATCAGTTCTGATACACAGAGATGATTCCTAACCTTCTTGTAGAGAGCCAATGATTAAATAAACCGAGATGCCTATCTCAGCTTCTGAGGGCCAATGAATAACAACGAGAAAAGGCCTATACAGGGCCTTTTCTCCTCTGTGTATGGCACACTCTGAGGACAGAAAGGAAATAAGATTGCCTCTGTGTATGGCACACTCTGAGGACAGAAAGGATGTATGCCCTTAGAAAATGACCAGCATTTACCAAAGCCCTGTGCCGACATTGCTTAATGCTCCTTCTAGTTTGTTTCTCTACTTTAAGTCACTATCATAACACTCATATTTTGCTAGAAGAGAAGAAATCAATTCCTTGAGGCTCTTATAGCTTTGTGGCTGCCATTTAAAAAAATATATTGATAATGTTCATGACTTAACCTTGACACCAGTAATTCTCCACACTGAATGTGCATCGAAATAACCTACAGTCTTTTAAAGAAGACCAAGTCCTGTCTCTGTAGTTTCTGATTTAATTCATCAGGGCTGGGCATTATTAGTTTTCAAAAGCTCTTCAGATGATTGTAATATATAGCTGAGTTTGAGAAGAATTACTGCATGTGTTATTATAGTTGAATAAGAAAAAGATTTTAGAGATCATTTAGTCTAGCCTGACTTCCAATATAGGAATATGCTAAAGAAAAACCTCTGAAAAGTTACACTGATGTACAAATTGCTTCCCTCAAGGAAGTCCATTTATTTGCTTTCCTTTTAACATTAAAGTTTTAGGAAATGTCTCCAAGAACTTCAAATATTCATGTACAAGTCTGCTCATGACAATACTGTTTATATTAACAAATATACTTAATAACTTAATGTCTACCAATAAGGAATCATAACTGGAAAAAAACACACATATATTATATATACATATAAATATATTTTATATTTGTGTGTATGTATATATATGGCAAGGTTCAGAAAAGGCAGTGGGGAGAAAATCGTCTATGTCAAATATTTTAAACATGTACCTTTGCTCATATACAGTATGTATGTACCTATGTGTAATACCTTTTTGAGAATACTATAAAGAGTGGTTTCTAGAAAGACATGCTTAGGATTTTATTTTTAACTTATTATTCCCATTTCCTAATCATCTGTGAGAATTACTTTTATGTATTTTAATTAGAGGAAGCTATTTTGCTGCTAGGATAATCAACCATTTGTGTTTCCTTTTTCAAATTTTTCCTAATATTGATATGAAATCTGCTACCCACACATTTCTTTGGGGTTACACAGAATAAAGTAATTGTCCTGAATACGAAGACCTTACTTCTTGAGAGAACATAATAGTGTTTCTCCTTGGAGGAAGAAACTTAATTTCTTCATATTCTTTCAAAGACTTTGTATTATATGCTTGGTATTAATATGCTTCTATTAAATGACTTGGAAATAATTTTACAAGTTTCTGTCATTGAGAAGGTTGTGTCCTAATCATGGAGACAAAAATAAAAACATAAAAATATCAACAATGGAAAATAATAATTTCAATACATAGTTAATTATGAACAGGGGAAATAGAAAATAGGGAGAGGAGTCTAGTTTCTCAAAAGGTGAGTCAGTAAATAGGGGAAGAATAAAGGTGGAAAATTGACATGGAACACCTTCATTGATATTCACTTTTCAAGGTCACAGAACATTTATATGTGTCATTTTATTTCAGTGTCTGAACAGCCTCAGATATAATCAATCCCACTCTATAATTACAGACACCGAAGTGCATGATGTTATGGCTTTAAGATTCTCTACTTCTCTGAACACCCTCCAGTTCATCACTGATGTTGCTCTAAAATAGCCATGTCAAGAACTAAAGATATTTTCTACATGCGGTGTGATTAGTGCAGAGGCAAGTAGCACTTCTGGGTCCGTTGATCTTGACACTACGACCTTTAATATGTGGTCTCGATTGAAGACATTAGGAAACGGTGCCATAGAAGGAGGTCAGTACATACAAGAATGAGCAGCTAAGCCTGTCTGGAAGAGTAGATGAAGGCTTCAGAGAGGAAATGGGGTTGGCATGAGCTGAGATTTGAAAGGCAATAAAGAATTTCCCAGGAGCACCAACACGGGATTCATTCCAGGTAGAGAAGTCAGCACAACTGAAAATACATGTATATCCAGGCCATAGCGGGGTTTTGATATTATGTAGAGTCATAGGGACAGGAACAAAGAAACAACTAAGAGTGAGGTTGGAAAAGTAGATGGAACACAGACCATTAGTATCTTTGTGATTTCGATGTGACCTTAGTGGCAATAGAAATAAACAAAGAAATAACTAATTTCTTTGTGTACCAGAAAATATTTGTGTATTTGCAAGATGCTATGAAAGGACTGAAAACATGCATAAGAGAGACTCTGCCAGCTAAAATAAAACGTCCACGTAAATATAGGTAGCGGTTAAGTTGAAATGACAATTTATTACTCTTGTAATTTCTACTCCCTGTTGAGCACATAGTCACAGACTTTTGTGACAACTGATTGCCTTTTTCATTAAGTTATGCTCAATGTATAAGAGTCAACAGGTGCCTAATATGACTGCTTGGGGTGAGGATCACTTTCAAATTTGTTTTGACATAATATTTCCTTCAGAACGTTCCAAGTCAGCTAATAAAAAAAAAGCATATTTCCATTAGAGATTATTTATTACAGACTGTTTATTATGATTTCTTTGCTTCCAATTTCTTGTCAGATGAAAGGCCATATCTCAGCTTCTCCTAAACAATTCTAAGCTTTAGCTTTTATAAAACAATGTCTATTGCACATTCTAAAATTGGGGGTCCCTACTGGGAACCATAGGAATCCATGGTAAGGAAAGAAAACATGAACGTGCAGTAATGTACATGAGATGCATTCTTTTAGAAAGCATGCTGGTTTTCTCTGATGTGAATTATTTCTCAAAAGACACTAAATTAGGGTTTTAAACAATGTTCTCTTCTCTGAAATGCTTATAAAATAATTCCTTTTTGAGGTGACAAAATTATGAGTTAATAGGTAGTTGCAGGTGATGATAAAACAGAGCTATTTATTTCCTATTTGGAATATGAGACCAAAATGTTTCTGTGGTGTCTGGTGTTAGGGATTCGGCTGATTATTTTTTTATTTGATAGAAGTCTAATTTCGAACATCAGTGTGTAGATTAATTATTATTGTTTCACATTTTATTGTCAAATTTCCTCAGCTAATAAAGCCATAGATAATGAAGCTGGCAGACAAAATCATTTTCTGGAGTTTTCAAGGTCAGTATGTCAATTAAGATTGTGGGATATTTCATTAGTGCTAGAAAAAAATGAATATGCTGAGCTACAGGAGATTGCAAGTCTGGGACATCAAACATCTGCATTGACTTATGACAGGCTCAAGTTCTCTATTTTGCGAAGTGATGTAGAAGCACAAATTACTTTTTTCACTGATGTGACAAAGATGAAAACTTTATAAAACTACACATTATAATATAGGTTGTTCTATCACATAAACCAATGAGCCATGCTGCATATATGAAGCCAAATTCTTATGAAGTACATAAGTTTTGTTTTTCACTTAGAGGAAGCATGTATTCATTTAATTCATTCATTCATTTGGCGAGGATTTGTAATTTACTACATATGTACTCTGTACAAGGTTCTGTGTCAGCCACTTGGGAGGCAAAACAAAGGAGGCGGCTGTGGTCTGTAGCTTCACATTATTTATGAGACACATAGGAAACAATTATGTACACAATTGAAGCTGTTCATTATATTTGATGTAAGTACCACAATGGGGAAGTACTGCATGCTATGAAAGCATAAAATTGTTATACAGTACCTGAAAATAAAAAGAAATGTGGCCTAAATATATTCAGAGAATCATTTATAGATGCTAATTTATTAATTAAATATAATTCAGTAAGTATTTACTGAGGAACTACTATACTCTGTTTATTCTATGTGTATTGAGGATTTAAGGAAATCATAAAGTTCCATTGGGAAAACAGGTATACACAGCAAAATCATGGGGAAAAGAGCTAGGAAGTATAAACAAAAGCAAGGCAGCCTATGAGATTGAAAAAGAAGGCTTTAAAATGACAACACATTTATTTCCTTATTCAAAAATACTTATCCAACACCCATAATATTCCCAACATAATGCTTGCTGTCAGAAATAGATGCCAACAACACACCACCCTCGTTCATGAGCATTGCTCTTAATCAGGGTCAATTTTGCACTTCAGGGGCCTTTGGCAATGTCTAGAGCAGTGGTTCTCAACCTTCCTAATGCCGTGGGCCTTTAATACAGTTCCTGTGGGTCGCAACTCACAGGTTGAGAACTGCTGATCTAACATTATTTGTCATGACTGAGAGTGTTATTGGTATCGTTCTAGTGAATAGGGGCCAGAGATACCGCTAAATATGCTGCAATGCAAAGGACAGCCTTCCAACAACCAATAGTAATCCAACCCCAAAAGTCAATAGCACCTATGGTTGGATAAACCCTGGCAGAAAGCACTAGAGAAATAGGGGAATAATAAGTTACCTTACAGAGTTATTAGTGTTTAAATGGGACTGTGTTTCCAAAGCCCAACAGGAAAGGAGAGGGTAGCCTGTGATGAGCAAAAGGAGAGAAGGCAGAAAGATCCCTGGTAATCCTACCATTGCGTATTCTGGTGAGATGCTGAAATAGCCTGTCAAAATGAAAACACGAGGTTAATAAGAAGTAGATATGAGAGAAAAATTCAGAAGTAGAACACACATTTATTTATCGACCAATTATATGGTGAAAATTCAGGGAAAGAAAGAAGTGAATCAAAAGAGTCAATGATTTCCTTAGGAGTTTTTCAGTTTAGGTAATGAGCTAGCGTTAAAACCAAGAAACAGAGAAACATAGGAAAAGGAGCAAGTTTTGTGGGGCATGTATAATTAACATTATTATAAAAAGAATATTTGCTTATTATGTTTAGGCAATGTGATGATCACAGAAAACATTATTAATTTGTCATAATCCTTGGTGGGAAGGTAGTGAGTGCTAATTAGAAGTAAGAACTCTTATCCCCAATTTTTAAGAAAGAGAAAAGGAGATTAAATCAATTATTCAAGGTAATATTACTTAAGAGTGGCAATATCCAGAAAGGCCAGGTTTTCATTCTCTATACTGTATTGAGTAAGGATGGAGGAAACTGAAAAATCCAGGTGAAGCCAGTTTCACCTGGTTTCCACCCTGAAGCCAGTTTGCCCAGGTTTCCACCAAAGCAGAACCTAATGTAAAAGCTTGCATGCTGCTAGTTATTAGATCATACACTCCAAGGAAGCAGAGGTGAGGAAAACTTTAGACTAAGTCATCGAAGTAGAGAGGGCAAACATTCAAATATTAAGTTTGATTTTTCAGGAGAGTCTCCGATGAGGCAGCAGGAACTACACTTGTATTTTAGGAAAGATAGTTCACATGGAGAAAGAAAGGGAGAAGGCAGCTAGTCTTTTCCTCAAAAGCTTTAATTCATCTGTCCTCCTAGGTTACTCCAGTGGGTCTCAGTGACAGCAGAGATATCCTCAAGCAGGAGGCAAGAGGCACTGCTGAGTTGAGAATTAATCCCAAGAAAGGTGATTCAAAGTCGGTGGCCACATCCCCTGACACACATAGGGCTGGGGCAGTATATGACAGTGGGTAAGAAGTAGCTGATTCTCTGGTTTCTATAAATAACCAGTTTTTGTACTTTGGGTTAGTTACTGCCCCATCCAGTGTCTTAATATGCACATCAGCACAACAGAGAAAATCATAGTACCTCAGTGTTGTGAGCACTAAGTGATTTAAAATGCATCCATCTGTGAACACAATTCCTGGCACAATGTAAGCACAAGATATGATACCTGTTATTAGGATCACTATCGTCTCTGTTGACAGACAGCAAAGCAGCCCCTTATGCTCCACAACTGCTGGCTCTAACAGCAAGTCCTCACTATGCTGAGGAACAGCCTTGACCCCCACAGTGAAGGGCATAAGTTCTCTTATCTCAATCTCACAGAACACCAGGATCTGACAAGGTCATTTTGTGACCATGATGAAAGTGAGAAGAAAACCAAAACCAGAAACAAGATACATCCTAACCATGCCTAAGTAGAGACATAGACAAAGTCACTATACAAAATCATAAAACACAAAACACACCTATTTGATATTTCCTGGCTGATATGAAGAACTGCTGTTCTTTACTAAGCAGAGCTTTAGCTTCAGCTTATAGAGTGCTCAAAGGTCTCCATACATACATAGAGAAAAAATGGTAGTTGTAGCAAATGTACCTTTATTTACAAAATAGTTATTATAAAATTCTATGAAATATTTGCAAAATATGTCTCTACATGTTGATACATTAATATTAAAAACATATATAAAATATGAGTTTATTAATTTTCCTATGAATGAACCTGTATTCTTTCTTTCTTTTAGATAAGAGTTATTAAGACACCCAGTGATACATTTATGCCTGCTTTGAAGCTTTCAATCCAGAGCAAAGCCCCATTTCCTAGAAACCCTGCACAAAATTATATAAGCCAAGCCCAAATCCTGCAATTGCTTTACCATTTCCTTTTACTAAGATGCCTCAAAGCTCCAATCATATGTGTTCTCCCCCACTGCAACAAGCAATGAACACGACTTGCTTAACCACAAGTGTATACAAGGTGGGCTTTGGCTGAGGATTCATTCTGTATTCGGTGAATGAACACATGTAGTGAGACAGCTATGAAAGAGAGTTCACCATATGGAAAGAAGGAGAGAGTTTTGAGAATGTCATGGTGTTCCCATGTGCATGACTTGGACATTTCCAGATAATTAGGAAGTAGGGAAAGTTCCATCAGATTGAACAGAGAGGAGATTTGATAGCCAACAGTCCAGAGTATTTGGGTAAATGAAAAAGAGATGACAGTGGGCAAGGTGATAAGTCAGAGATGAGGAAATGAGTCTTTATTATAATATGAATGTGACTGGACACAGATGGAAATTTAACTTGATATAAATTTAGGAAGTATATGTAAGACAGGGAGGAGTTGTAAACATTTTAGTCTCCTTTAAGTAAAGGTACTTGGGAAAGAGAATTTGCAGACACAGAAAAGAGGAAATTTGATGGATCAAGATCTCAGAATATGTGGGATGAGACCCAGTTGAAGGGATCCAGTTGAAGAATTAACTCTGGAAAGGAGTAAAGGCACTTTCTTCTTGCAACTAGACAGATGAAAGGTAGGTAGTACTAACATCACTAAATGTCAAGGCTTTTTATGTATGACATTCTTAATCGGGTAAACTAGATAAATCTGGACTCCCTGGTAAATATTTGATATTTACATTGAAGTTTCATTTAGCTCTTTAAAAAAATGTAGTATTCTCAATCTCGGTGAAATTTTAAAGAATAATTTATTACACCTAATTATTCCTCCAGTTATGTCTGACTTTTGGAGATGATTTCGTGGGATAGAAAAATTTTTTAAATACTCATATTTTATTTTACAAATGAGACTATATATTTATGTTATGAAATAACAAATCTTACTTCCAAAGAGATATTAAATTATTAATTACATCTCTGACAAAAGAGGTGTGGTAATTTGTTTATTCTGCTATTTTTGATATGATCTTATTTTAAAGTTTGCCTTTTATCTGCTGCTAATTACAGATGGACATGGTGGGAGTTACCGGAACTACTAGGTGAGACGGCAAAAATTTCTAAAAGTTCTTAAACAGGATATGTAGGTAAAACTTGTGTTATTTGGACAGTCTTTACAGTGATACATAGATTTTTCCTTTAAAAAGATGTGGTGATATGGGTGGCGCATAAAGCTAAAAAAGTAGTAAATGTCAACATTTTTGAATTTTTTTCTGGAATCCTAAGGCAATATTATAACCAATTTATTCAACTAATCTCAATGAGTTTAATAAGATATCAAAAAGTGGACCAATTTTTTTTTCTAGTTTCTCCTGAGAATTGGATATAATTAAATGAAGGTATAATCCTTAGTAACTCCTCAGGATATTTTTTGGTTAATTTTTGAGACTTTTCATTTCTAATTTTCCTTGGACATTTAGGTCATTCTGACTCTATATGCTGCAAGCGTGATTAAGATCTCTGCTTACTTATTTTGCTATAAAATATAGATAACTTTTATTTTGAACCACTGATTTACCAAGAGATCTGAAAGAACTTTGTTAGTGATTATCTAGGAATACATTCTGTTTTATTTCCCCCAAAATGATATTGAGACTTAGTCTATATATAAAGAATGAGGCTGGATTGTGTGTTCTTGGCTAGTAATAACCTACCTCTCCTTTGGGTTGGGTATGTTACAGATTTCAGAATTGAGATCCTTATTCTTGTTTCTAAATTTCTACCTATCTATTGAGATAATCAGAAATTATAAATAGTCATGTCAAAGTACCTAGAACTCTGCATGCCCTTGCAGTGTGCGGCTAGTCCAAATTGAGATGTGCTGTAAGTATAATACAAAGCAAGTAGTGATGTTTTAGTATAAAAAATAAAATATCTTTAAGTCTGTACTGATTATTAAAATAATATTTTATGTACTCATTAAAATAAAACATTATTAAAATAATTTCACCGGCTTCTTTTTGCTTATGTTTAGTATGATTATGCAAATTTTAAAGTTTTCCATGGAGTTCACATTTGTGGTTTCCATTATAATTCCACTGGAAGAAGATTTGATATTAGTATTCTTAGCCAATGTATCCAACACATTGAATATGAAGAATTTTATGAAATTAACATTTTGCCATTGTTACAATCATATCAGAGAATCTAGAAACGAGCAAAGATTAAACTTAATGCTTTGTTGAATTTGAGTTACCTTACTTCTCAGGTATCAAACCTCTGGGGCATTATTCAACTCTGAGAGAAGAAAATACTACTACCTTCCCCAATTTTCATGGGCTTTGTCTGTCCGAAAGTAGACACAATTTTAATAGCAGCTGTTTACAAACATAGATTGATAAGATCCATAGTCTAAAGCAGCAGTTCTCAACCTATGGGTCACGACCCACAGGAACTGTATTAAAGGGCAGCGGCATTTGGAAGGTTGAGAACCACAGGTTTAAAGTGTTTCAGAGTAGAAGCCAATGAGGAGAACAGTTTTCCTGTTGCTTACATAAAGATATTATTCTGCTGAAATAACATATTCAATATGTGTGATGCAGCGTGAGGTTGAAATGAAGCTCTAAATCTTTCATCATTAGCATTCCCTAGATATTAAGACAGTTACGCCAAGAGAGAATATGAAAAATCAGTGATCTAACGTATTTCTTTTCTGGTCATAAATGTGCAATGATTTCTTACACAACATTTAGACCTAATCTGTGAGGTTATGTGATTTCTACAGAGCTTTTCAAAACTTTACCTATAGAATTAGTGCATTAGTTAGTTTTACCATATTTTTGTGGAAGGAAAATTACTACAATAGACATGAAATCTGAAACTAGTTAAACGACAATACAAAATGTCCCATGAGGTTTAAGTCAATATGGAATGATTTCTCCATTTTTCTAAGTGTGATGACCAACCTTGGGATTCATGAAAACATAAAACCACTTTTTAAAATAGGGATATTTTTATAGCATGGTAATATATAACTGTGCTGTGGTATATATGTAACTGTGATGGCATATTATAGGTCAAAAAGTTATTAACTTTTGTCAACTCTCCTTTCCATGTATCTACCTGTCATTTTTATTTTCTTTTAGTAATCTTTCTTATTCTTTTAATTAAAGAATTTATATTCATTATTACAAACTGGCTCCCAATACTACATTTCAAGCAATTTTCTCTAACTTGTGGATTTATAAGTGATAAGAAGGAAAAAACAATAGAGATAAACTGATATTTACTTCATTTACTCGGAAACAAGGAATGAATGGAATTATGTTTTAAAAGTCCTGATGCAGGCTTTTACACACCTTATTTTAAATAAAATGCACAATTATACCTAAGATTTGTATAATTGGTAAATAACAACATGGAAACATCTGATTCCTTTTGATTTTATGATGAATTCATAACATATTTTAGAAGTCTAAAACTTTCTAATTTTCTGAACTTTTTTTTTTTAATTTTCTGGCCTTTGCTCTATCTCATATATCAATGAGGAATTAATACCTCCGAAGCTAATTGTTTTACTCTTAGAGCCATAAGGATCTAAAAATTCTTTCTTATGCTTATGTGAAATTAACTTATGTGTAATTTATACTTACTCTTACTAATTTACATAGAAACTATGATAAACATTTACAAAGTGAATAACTTTCTCCCCACTTTTTTTCCATATTGTGCTACTTTATCCCCTAGGTAATCTCACTTACAAACATTTTTATGTCTGTAGCCTAAAATAGTTCTCTCTCATCTATGCCCTAGTCCCACTTATTCACCTCACTTGGTATGTAATATTTAGTTTTCTTAAGAACATTTTAAACTCCACACATTGAGAATTAGACTTACTATCTCTAAGCCCAAATCTGCTGAGTATACTCAGAATGGAATAATCCTTAATAATGGCTGGTGCTGCTTCTTCCCCACAGCCTAGCCATCAGCAGGTCTTTACCAGCCTTATCTCCAAAATTTTTCTTTATGCCACTAATTTGTCTCTAACACTACCTCTAATTCTTTAGATGAATTTCTATTATTTGTCTGCAGATGAAAGTAATGGCTTCCTACATGGTCTCCCTGCACCCATTCTTGATACCCTATGTTCATCCTGGGGCAGTTAAAGTGTTTACTTGAATATGTAAATCGGATCAATGTTCAATGTTTTGCATTGTCTTTCCCTGCTGTTTAGAAAAAGATCAAAAGATCAAAGACTTTGATCAAAGAAAAAGATCAAAAGACTTAAAGGTGGCCTAACAGTTGCTATAAATTCTGAGCTCTGCTTATCATATCCTTGTTTCATTAATTGCCTTCCACAGTTCAGATATCAGGGAAATCAACTGTCAGGGACAAAATGTATTTTGTTCAAGAAAGTCTTCCCTGATCTTAGTGACCATCATTCTTTTCTGCATTACATTTGCTTTAATTTCAACTTCGTAGCATTTAATGCTATAATTCATATTAATTTTGAAAGAGCAAATAAAATAATAAATTGAAATTAACCTTTAAAATACTTAACAAAAATGCTTATATCTAGATCTAAATTGCAGTCTTTGGTACATTCATGTTTAGCACAATCTAAGCAAGAAGCGAGAGGAATTCAAGGATTTTAAAACACACCCAAACCCATAGAAACACACAGACCGTATTAAACTAATGCGCACCCAGGCAACATAGAAAACTTAGGCTATCATATATTATAATCTGTTTGGAGGAAGAGGATACTCATTGTCAAGACTGCCATTTTGATATAGTCGTGGATGAAGGGTAGAAGAACACTACCCTGAAAATATCAGAGATACATTATACAATCTTTGGTAAATCAGAAACTCTACTAGGATAACAATTCAGCTCTTCCATGTAGTTTGGCTAACATAAAGTGATGAAATTGCCTTAGGGGGGGTCACAATCTTCCCAGAAAGTCATTTTTATGAATAGTTTGTTTTAGTTGGATGGAAGTTAAAAAGACCAATAAGAAAAAAAAAAAAATCAAGCTTTCTGGATACTTTCTCAGATGGCCACCAGTATATTCACTTTAAAACACAGGATAATGTGGGAAGCCATCAAAATAACCATCTGTTAGAATTGTCTTCGAGGGGTACATTTTTTAACAGGAAACTTTGGAGCTGACCCTACAGAATCTGAGAATGAGAATGGCAGATGGCTCCCAATACTACATTTCAAGCAATTTTCTCTAACCTGTAGATTTATAAGTGATAAGAAGGAAAAAACAATAGAGATAAACTGACATTTGCTGCATTTACTCGGAAACAAGGAATGAATGGAATTATGCTTTAAAAGTCCTGATGCAGACTTTTACACACCATATTTTAAATAAAATGTACAATTATGCCTAAGATTGGTCCATCACATTGCATTGTTTTTAAGCTTCATGTGAAGCTACTGAAGAATAGTTTGTCCCTTGGGGTTAGGTACAGTTTCCACTTACTGAAGTGAACTGGGAATGGAGGAACATGGAGATTTTTTTACTTTTTTTTTTTTTTTTTTAGTCACACTGATCTACTTATTGGTATGTTGATTTCTACTGATATTTTAGAAATTTTACTTTTCACAAGTCCTGTGCTTAAGAATTTCTTCTTTCCCTTATATATTATGGACATAGAAAAATCTCTAAGTATCTACTGTGAAATGAATTGTGTTGCCCTAAAACTTATAAGTTGAATCTCTACCCCTAGTATAGACTATATTTGGAGTTCAGGCCTTTAAGGAGGTAATTACTAATTATGGCTAATGAGTTCATTAGGGTGGGGCCATGATCCAATGCAGCTGGTGTCTATGGGAAGAGAAGCAGATCTCTGAGGGCTCTCTCTGCATGCCTGTGCAGAAAAACAGCTATATGAGGACACAGTGAGAAGGTGGCCTTCTGAGAGCCAAGAAGAGAGCCTCACCACAAATATATCTAAACAGCAAATTAATCTCAGACTTCCAGCCTCGAGAACTTTGAGAAATTCATGTTTATTGTTTAAGCTGCCTAATCTGTGATATTTTGTTATGGCAGCGTAGACTGACTAATACAATATGATTAGAGCATTTCAAGTTCTTTGGTCTTTTTTTCTTTTGATCTTTATTTTTGGAATAGTCCCATAATATTCTGGTCATATCATATAGTATTTTAGGTTTACCTAACAAAATACTGATGTGAATTTTGTTGAGGTATCAAAGTTATTTGGACCCTGAAAATGTTTTTGTGTGATCTCACTTTCATGTTGAGCCTATGCTCAATATATTGTCAAAATGTAAGAGCAATTTGGAAATTCCAGAAAATGAAGGATAGAAAATTCAACTGAAGATGCTCACCTGTGACTGTTTTATCAATGATTAATGACTTGCCCTCAGTAATGTGATGGACACTCGTATGTTAGATAGTTGGATATGGTCAAGTTTTGCAAATGATGTCTTTACCAAGAATATTGGATACCAATTCATAAATCAGATATGAACACTACTATTTTTATTCATAGAATGCTTATAGTCTTCATAAAATCTCAAGGTGTTAATTATTCTGAGTATTGAATATGGATACTGAAAAAGCAAAATACTGAAAGCGATTAAAATGGAGAAATTGCATAAACATGCAATGAAGAAACAAAAGTAAATGAGGAATATGCTTTTTTAAAAAATGTTCTTTCCATTTACTATAGAAATAAAATAGAAATTAAAATGGGACATAATTCTTGGCCTAGTCAGCATCTTCATGTTGATTTTCTTTAATTATTAAGTGATACTTTCTATTTTATTTTTTTTTTTTATTGAGTCATAGCTGTGTACAATAATTCAGTCAAGGAGTACAGTGTGTGGGCTTCACATACAATTTGAGATATTTTTATCAACCTGATTAATATAACATTCATGATATTTTCTCATTTACTATGTGAAAACAATTTTGATCCGTATTTAGAAGTTTTCTCCTGACGCTTCACATATGCACCACAAGTGTGATCTCACCCTTTATCCT
>CAUYRH010059745.1:0-33655 GCA_963574655.1 Perodicticus potto | reverse complement strand
CACCTGGCCATTTTTTGGTTGTAGCCGTCATTGTTGTTTGGTGGGCCCAGGCTGGATTCGAACCCGCCAGCTCAGGTGTATGTGGCGGCGCCTTAGCCCTTGAGCCACAGGTGCCGAACTAGCCTCTTTTTTTTTTTTTTTGAGACAGAGTCTCACTTTGTCACCCTCGGTAGAGTGCTGTGGCATCAGGCGTCACAGCTCACAGCAACCTCAAACTCTTGGGTTCAAGTGATTCTTTTGCCTCAGCCTTCCAAGTAGCTGGGACCACAGGCGCCTGCCACAATGCCCAGGTATTTTTTAAAGACAGGGTCTCGCTCTTGCTCAGGCTGGTCTAGAATCTGGCAGGCAGTCCGCCCACCTCGGCCTCCCAAGTGCTGGGCTTACAGGTGATCTCAGGGCATAAGCACTGAGCTGTGCTGGAGGAAATGCCACCCCCTTTATGTGATGTCTCCTCAGTGAGCAAGACAGTTGCTGGAGTTCCAGCCTTACACTTCATCAAAATTTCCGGGTAAAGGGAAGGGACAAAACAAAACTCACCCCCTTTCTTTCAAGACATTTTCTGAAAGTTTCACTTCCTTTGACCAGAACTTAGTCACAGGGCCACACTTCAGCCAGGAAACAGTCTGTACTGTAGTGATTATGTGCTCAAGGAAAATCAGTTCTACCAGTAAAGCTAGAAGGGAGAAGGAACCCTGGGGATGTTTAGCAGCATTTTACAGATGGAGAAATGAAGGCTCAGAGAGGTGCATGACCTGCTAGAGGTCACACAGCCAAGAATAGTGGACTCTGGGCCCTTTGGATTAGGTGGGGCCCCAAAGGTGGGCTCTGCTGGCTTCCTGGGGGAGGTGGTGAGGAGGGCCAGGCCTGGGTGCATAGCCCCTCCCTGCCCCAGGAACACCAAGGGCCCAGGCCCTGGCAGCTAGAACCCCCTTGTGCCTTCCAGCCTTGGCAGTCTCTTGGAACCCGGATCCGTCATACTGGCACCAACTCTGCCCCAGGCCTGACTCCATCCATCCCACTAATGCCAACATTGACTGTGCTTGGGCACATGCCTGAGGCGGCCTCAAGAGCGCTGAATAATTCAGGCCTGTGTAATGGGATAATGAATTTACTGACAACCTGGTGTGGCTCGGTACTTACATTTCAAGAAATACCGACACCCCAGGCCAGCTCGGTGGGCGGGGGCTGTATGCATGCCAGGAGAGACTGTAGTCTTTGCCTGCCCTGTGGGGTTCAGGCCTGCTTGAGTGGAGACCCCACTTTGGTCCCTCTGGTTTGACTGTCTGGGGAAGTGGGGAGGCTGGGACAGGGGAAGCCTTGTAAAACTTCGGGACAAGATGGAAATAGAGTCACAGGAGCTCAGGAGGGCTGGACAGGAGCCTGGCCACCCTGGTTCTTCGTGCCTAAAAGGGAAACCGAGGTGGCATAAGGGACGAGCCCGTGCTCCTGGACACCATTCTGTGCTGGGAATGCTGGGGATGACTGTGGGGGCTCTGTGGAGGAGACCTGCTTATTCTCCTACTAACCTGCAGGCTACCTGTCCCCCAGCTGCTGGAGGGTGGCTGCTAATGAGTCACAGCGGCACCCACAAGAGCCCTGTCCTTGGCCAAATGAGAATCACCTGTGTACGGGAGGCCAGTGCCACGACCTGGGCAGACTGTGGCGGATGAGACTGACCCGTGGTGCAGAAGGTGACCCTGAGCTTCATGGCAGGACTAGCTCTGGGATGCTAGTCTTTTTTTGGAACCCCCACGGGACAAGGCTGTGTCCAGACTGCAGTGGAGGCCACATTCTGGCTTCGCTTCTACCCCTGCCTTATCCTGCTTTTCCCGCTCTCCTCCTCTGAGCCTCCGGTAAATCATCTGACGAGGAGCCTGTCTCAGGCTGTGCTTCTGGGGACTCACCCGAGACACCTGCATTTTCTGCTCTGGAACCTCCTGTCTGAGGACTCACCCAGCGCAGCCATCCTTGGCCCTGGCCCTGGCTCTGCTATGTGACTGTGAGGGAATCGCTTCTCCCCGGGCCTCAGTTTCTCCATCTGTGTGGGAGGGAGGATCTCGCAGGGTCCCTTCTTGCTCTGAAGGTCTGTGATGTGACCTGAGGTGCCAGGAAGCCTTCTCCCACCCCTGCCAAGCCCCACACATGTGGAATCCTACTGTTGGGCTCAAGAGCTCATCTTACCTCAGCCTCCTGAGTAGCTGGGACTACAGGTGCCCACCACAACTTTTAAAAAAGTTTT
The DNA here is from genome assembly GCA_963574655.1 of Perodicticus potto. Taxonomy (NCBI): domain Eukaryota; kingdom Metazoa; phylum Chordata; class Mammalia; order Primates; family Lorisidae; genus Perodicticus; species Perodicticus potto. The sequence goes on along the minus strand of CAUYRH010059745.1, from coordinate 31,416 downwards.
GGAGACAGAGTTTCACTCTGTTACCCAGGCTGGAGTACAGTGGTTTGATCATAGCTCACTGTTACCTTGAGCTCTGTATCTTGGGCTCAAGTGATCCTCCCACCTCCGCCTCCAGACTGTCTGGGACTATAGGCACATGACATTATACCTAACTAAATCTTTAATTTTTTTGTAGAGATGGGAGCCTTTCTATATTGTCCAGGGCAATTGCAATCTCGAACTCCTGGTCTCAACTGATCTTCCTCTCTCGGCCTCCCAGGGCAGTGGGATTACAGATGTGAGCATTTTTTCTCTGAAGGCTTTTTCAAAATGCAAAAGTATCTGAGATGAGGCTGGACTGAGTGGCTCACACCTATAATCCCAGCTACTCTGGGAGGCCGAGGCAGGTGGATTGTTTGAGCTCAGGAGTTCAAGACCAGCCTGAGCAAGAGTGAGACTGTGTCTCTACCAAAAATAAAAAAATTAGCCTGGCAATGTGGTGGGCACCTGTAGTCCCAGCTACTCAGGAGGCTGAGGTAAGAGGAGCTCTTGAGCCCAACAGTGTGGGGCTGCTATGAGCTATGACGATGCCAGGGCACTCTACCAAGGGTGACAGCGTGAGACTATCTCACAAAAGACATCTGAGATGAGAAAGAGTACTGTATCAGGGGATTACACTGAGGCAGAATCGCTTATTGTGACATTTTTGGGTCTAGAGGCTTTATTAATTTCCCTTTTTTTTTAGACAGAGCCTCAAGCTGTCACCTGGTTAGAGTGCTGTGGCATCAAAGCTCACAGCAACCTCCAATTCCTGGGCTCAAGCGTGTCTCTTGCCTCCGCCTCCCAAGTAGCTGGGACTACAGGCACCTGCCACAATGCCCAGCTATTTTTTGGTTGCAGCCATCATTGTTGTTTGGCGGGTCCGGGCTGGATTCGAACCCGCCAGCTCAGGGGTACGTGGCTGGCACCTTAGCCCGTTGAGCCACAGGTGCCGAGCCTCCCTTCCTTTTTAAAAACAAAATTTATTTGTTTTTTGAGACAGGGTCTCACTCTGGCCCCCAGGCTAGAGTGCAGTGGTATGATTGTAATCATAGCTCAGTGCAACCTCAAATTCTTGGGCTCAAGTGATATTCCTATCTCAGCCTCCCAAGTAGTTGGGACTACAGGTGAGCAGCACCATGCCTGGCTAACTTTTTCATTTTTGTAGAGATGGGGTCTTGCTCTTGCTCAGGCTGGTCTTGAACTTCTGAACTCAAGCAATTCTCTAGTCTTGGTTTCCCAAAGTGCTAGGATTATAAGCATAAGCCACCATGACCAGCCTCCCTTCTTTTTTTTTTTTTTTTTGTAGAGACAGAGTCTCATTTTATTGCCCTCGGTAGAGTGCTGTGGCGTCACACAGCTCACAGCAACCTCCAACTCCTGGGCTTAGGTGATTCTCCTGCCTCAGCCTCCCGAGTAGCTGGGACTACAGGTGCCTGCCACAACACCTGGCTATTTTTTTGTTTTTTGCAGTTCGGCCGAGGCTGGGTTTGAACCTGCCACCTTCGGTATATTGGGCCGGCACCCTACTTGATGAGCCACAGGTGCTGCCCCCCCCTTTTTTTTTTGAGACATAGTTTCACTTTGTTGCCCTCGTTAGAGTGCTATGGCATTATAGCTCACAGCAATGTCAAACTCTTGGGCTCAAGTGATTCTCTTGCCTCAGCCTCACCTGAGAAGCTGGGACTACAGGTGCCTTCTATAACACCCAGCTATTTTTAGAGATGGGGGTGGTCTCGCTCTGGCTTAGGCTGGTCTCAAACCTGTGAGCTCAGGCAATCTACCTGCCTGGGCCTTCCAGAGTGCTAGAATTACAGGCGTGAGCCACTGCACCCAGCTTTTTTCTATTTTTGAACGTATTACATAATGTCTGCAGTTGTAGCAGCTATCTTGCAGCCATGAGGAAAGAGCTTCAGCTATAACAAGGAGTCAGTGAAACAGAAATTGAGAAAGACACTGGGTTTTCACTTGCATTTCTGAATCTGAAAACTCTTACCTCCAGAATCTCACTATGTGAAATCATTAAATACCATTATTGCTGAAGCAAGTCTTGGTTGACTTTTCTGTTATTTGCAGCCCAAAGCATTCCACATTGAATCAACCATCCCTGTACCATTGAATCATAGTACCAGTCACTTGAGGTAGGAATTGTTCTTGGCCCAGAGAGGTTAAGTGACATGGCTGAGGTCACACACCTGCAAATGGCAGTGCCCTAGGAGCTAGAGTGTTCAGACTGGGAGAATTTGACTGTTTTTAAGGATTTAATTTCTGTCTACTTTGCTGCATCTGTCCTATCATGGTCTGACCACTGGGCATAGCCCCCCTCCTTGCCATATGGGTCTTTGGCCTTCTCTCCCCCACCTCACCCTGGGTCTTGGGTCAGAGATCCAGGAAAGGTCCCTTGTGTAGTGGGAGGGGCTTTCATTTCCTGGACAGACTTTTCCTATGAGAAGGCCACTTCATCTCAGGCATAATTTAGGCCTCAGTCTTTGTAGGAGAGGTTATAATGAAGGAGATAAAGAGCTCAGAGACACAATAAGAAGCAGAGGGAGGGAGGGAGAGTGGGGGAGGGTGAGAGGAAGAGACGATGGGGAGCTCATGTTTTAGTCTGAAACACGTGATGTGGATCTCAGCACAGGAACCAATTAGTGGGCAAAGCCCCTCCCCCAGGCTAAGTTTCTTCTGCCGTGATGGAGTCGACTAGAACATCTTTACAGGGAGGAGTGGTGCAGGCTGAGCTGTGAACGGGCATCTTGCCCCCACTTCTCAGATTCCAGGTCTGAAGATACCGGTTTCTGCTCTGAGGGAGGAGGCAGCAGTGAGGGGAGCATGAGTGTCTAAGGCCTCACGGAGAGAAGGGAGGGGTGTGTGTGCACTTGTGCCCCTCAGCGCCCCAGGTAGGTCCTTCCTGGGGATCAGATAACTGGGTATTTCCCTTGACAGAAATGTGACTTCTTTAGACTATCACTGGCACCAGAAACGTGTTAGCTGTCTTCTTATCAGCAGAGTCGGGTGAGGTAGGAGTAGAGAGAAGATTTAAATAGAACCCTCTGGAAGGCAGAGAATTGGACAACCACAGCCGAGGGGCTGGTAAGGAGAGAATAACTTATCCAGACCCTGAGACTGAACCCCTAAACCCTGGGGAGCCCTATCTGAGTGGCCTTCTATCTTCCCCAGGTCAGTCTTAGACTAAGGACCAAAGAAGGGCTGGAGTGCCTCAGCTTCCCTTCCACCACCTTTGGGCCGTGGCAGAGAGGAGCCCAGGAATGACCTTCCCCTCGGGGCAGTGTCTGGGCAGGGCCTGGAACAGGGCCAGCGTCCTTGGCTGAATTTCTGAGTTGGGGGCTGATAGGTGAGGAGTGGAAGGGGGCGATTTTCCAGCATCTGCTGAGAAGCTTTGGCCCACGGGCAAAAAAGACCAGCTCCTCTCCCTGGGACTCACCCTGCTCATTGGCTAATGCCTCATACCCAAGACTTCAGGCAGGCAGACGACATTGTCTCCTGAGAGACTCCCCCAATCCACCCGGGCAGATGTCCCCCAGTTTTAAAACATGTCAGGGAGTCTTACACAAGTCTCTTACCAGGACGTGGAGTCTGTGTCCCCTGCCTTGAACCTGGTAGACCTCTGTGATAGCTTTTGTGAACAGAGTGTAGTGAAATTGATGCTGTGACTTCCAAGGTCATGTAGCTTCTCTCAGATTCTCTTGTGCACTTGATCTAAGAGCCCTCAGTTGCCCTATAAGAAGTCTGTCTCTCCTGAGGCCGCCCTATGCAGAGACCGCATAAAATGAGGGATCCCCACGTGTTTGAGTCTTTCCAGCCCAAGCACCAGTAAGGTGCTTTCAGAAGCTTTTTAGATGACTCCAGCCCCAGCCAGCAAATGCCTGCAATGCTTGACAGACTCAGTGAGAACTGCTTGAGTGCAGGTAAGCCCCAGATTCATGAGCAGAATAAATAATAGCCTACTAGTTTCCAACAGTTTCTTAGGTAACAAATGACCACAACCGGGTAAAAAAACCCAGAAATTTATTCTTTCATTGTTCAGAGACTGAAATCAAGGTGTTGGCAGAGTTCATTCCCTCTGAGGGCTCAGAGAGAGAACCTGTTCCAGCTTATAGATGCATCACTTCAATCTTTGCCTCTCTGTTCACACTTTCTCCCTGTGTCTCTGTGTCCGAGTTTCCCTCCTCTTATGAGGATACCAGCTCTTATAATTAGTGGTCCACCCTACTTCAGTGTACCTCATTTAAACTGATTACATGTAAAATAACCTTATTTCCACATAAGTTCATCAGGTACTAGGGGCTAGGATTTCAAATATCTTTTTTTGGGGGGGTACAATTCAACCCATAACAGTTATCATTTGCAGCCACTGTTTGGGAGGGATTTATTATGCAGCAATAGTTACCCAGAACACTAGGGGACAGAGACTAAAACACCAGCAATGAGACGCAAAACATTTACCAGGATGTTCCTCTAGGGGACTACTGTGTGTGGTTGGAGTAATTAATTTAATGAGTAGCTTGGGATTGGGTTGGGTGCTATATCTTCTATCTACCTTAAAAGACGTATATTCCAACATGTCCTTGAATATGAACAGATATCCTCCCTCTAAAAGAGGGAAAGAATCTGGGTTTTTCTTTGTGGAATATTCTTTCCCCTTAGATAAATGTTGAATATTTATTTAAAGAGAATAATTTTGAATATTACAGTGTTGCTGGCTTCTATATATCTCACAGTATGGCTTTGTTTCCTAATACTTACTTCATCGGAACACTGAAGTTCAATTTCCTGGCTAAGTGTCTTTCTTTCCCACAGTCTATTAACAACCCTGAGGGCAGAGACAGGATCTGTCTTGTTCTCTCTGGATCCTGGGCAATTCTTGGCACATAATAGCTGACTTAATAGTTGTTTGCTGAGTGCATGAACATTGGAAAAGGAACAAAGAGGCTTTAAATTTATGTGATGACTAAAGATTTATAAATCTATCAAAGATGTACAAGTCTATCAGCTATAACACATCTAACAATGCTAGAAAAAATATTTTTGAAACCCCCTTCAGTTAATAGAAGAGCTTATAAGAAAGTAAGGGAATAAGCAGAAGCCAGGAACAAATTGGAAACATCAGTCCAAGGAAGTAAGTGATTGCTGAAACTGCTACCCATCCTGAGAACGTCTACCTCACTGGACAGCCTACAATTTCCACATCTTGAGCTTCTGTGGCATAAGAAAGAAATCAGAGATTACAAAAATTTCCAGGAAGATTTGAAAAGGGATCAAAGAAAGCTTCTAGAAATTTAAGTATATAAAATTAAAAGCTCAATGAAATAGCTAAATAGAATAGACACAGCTAGAGATGGAATTTGTAAATTGGAAGATAGCTGAAAAAATTACCCATAATATAGAAAATATAAAAGAGGTTAAGATATATGAAAGACAAAATGAAAAGATCTAATAATGTCTATTCAGTTTTTTTTTTTTTTGAGACAGAGTCTCACTTTGTCATCCTTGGTTGAGTGCTGTGGCATCACAGCTCACAGCAACCTCTAATTCTTGGGCTCCAGTGATCCTCTTGTCTCAGCTTCCCGAGTAGCTGGGACTACAGGCACTCTTCGCAACACCTGGCTATTTTTAGAGATGAAGTCTTGCTCTGGCTCAGGCTGGTCTCGAATCTGTGAGCTAAGGCAATCCACCCACCTCAGAATCCCAAGAGTGCTAGGATTAGAGGTGTGAGCCACATCTATTCAGATGTTTGAAAAGCAATGCTAAGAATAACAGGGGAGAGGCAATATCCAAAGAGATAACAGCTAAGAATTTTCCACATTTACTAAAAAACATGAATTCCAGCTGGGTGCAGTGGCTCATACCTGTAATCCTGGCATTTTGGGAGGCTGAGGCAGGTGGATTGCTTGAGATCAGGAGCTCAAGACCAGCCTAAGAGAGAGACCCCCATCTCTACTAAAAATAGAAAAATTAGCTACACATTATGGCAGCCGCCTATAGTCCCAGCTACTCTGGAGGCTGAGGCAGGAGGATCGCTTGAGCCCAAGAGATTGAGGTAGCTATTCTCAGAAACAAAACAAAACAAAACAAAAAACAAACAAAAAAGATGTCTATATAAAACTTATATATAAATGTGAAGCTTTACTCAAAATGGCCCAAAAGGGAAACGATCCAAATGTCCATCAACTGATGAATGAATAAATAAAATGTAGCATATCCATATAATAGAGCATGACTTGTTATGAAAAAGAATAAAGTTCTGATTCATGCTTCAACATAGATGAACTTTGAAACCATGCTAATGAAAGAAACCAGACACTGATTCCATTTATATAAATGTCCAGATTAGGCAAAGCCACAGGGATAGAAAGTAGCTTAGTGACTGCCAGGAGCAGGGGGTGTCGAAGGGGAATGGAGAGTGATTGCTAATGGGCACGAGGTTTCTTTTTTGAATGAGAAAATTTTTTGGAATTAGTGGCGATGTTTACAAAACCCTATAAATATACTAATACTACCACAATGTATACTTTCAAAGTATAAATTTCATGGTATATGAATTAAATCTCAATAACAAATGCAAAAAATAAGAGTATGGGTGGAAATAAAGATACTGTCATTCATACTAAAATGGAGAGAATTGACAAACAATAGTTTCCCCTCCCCTAAAGGAATTTCTGAAGAATGAGCTTGAAGAAAAATGATCTCAGTAAAGAAGTCTGAGATATAAGAAGAAATGATGAATTGAGAAAGTGATAATGAAATGGGTAAAACTAATTAAACACTCTTACTGCTCAAAACAATGTCTTTTCCATGAAGCTAAACAGAGATGAAGGTAAAAGGCCTTAAGTGAGCGGAACTGAAGCTTTCAAAGTATCTTACAATGTACAGGAGAAGAGTAAGATATTGATTAACATTAGACTATGTTAAATTAGGTAATCATTTCAAAATGCCAAGACAAGAATTATCACAGCCAACAAAAAAGAAACAGAATGCCTATCTTCCAAACTAATAGATAGGGAAAAAATGGAATAATTTTAAAACCTCAATCAATTCAAAAGAATGCAAAAAAGAAGAAGAAAAGAAATTTTTAGTAAGCAGGAAAAAACCTCAAGCAAAAAAAACAAAAAAACAAAACAAAACCAAAACACCGTAAAATAAGATCATAGAAATCAAGCCAAATCTCTGGAGATATGAATATAGATTGAATTATCCAGTTAAAAGACTGTCAGATGAAATGAAAGAAAAAAGAATAGCAAAATGCTGCTTACATAAGACACATTTAAAACATGAGGACAGATAAAAAAGTTATAAGTAAAACAGTGAAAAAAAAATCTGAAGGGTGGTGCCTGTGGCTCAGTGAGTAGGGTGCCGGCCCCGTATACCAAGGGTGGCAGGTTCAAACCCGGTCCTGGCTGAACTGCAACAAAAAAATAGCCGGGCGTTGTGGCGGGCGCCTGTAGTCCCAGTTACTCGGGAGGCTGAGACAAGAGAATCGCCTAAGCCCAGGAGCTGGAGGTTGCTGTGAGCCATGAAGCCGTGGCACTCAATGAAGGTGACAAAGTGAGACTCTGTCTCTAAAAAAATAAAAAAAATAAAAATAAATAAAAATAAATAATAATAATCTTTCCATACTTCACACTTTGTTCTGTAGAGTTCAAATTTTTAACTTCTGTGGTCCTTTAGATCTTTTTCAAGTAACATTTCATGAGTTTTCTTCTAATGATACTTACTTGAAAAAGCCCATTTTTTTATTTTTTTATTTTTTTGGTAAGAGACAGGGTCTCACTTTGTTGCCCAGGCCAGAGTGCAGTAGCACAATCATAGCTCATTGCAGCCTCAAACTCCTACACTCAAGTGATCCTCCCATCTCAGCCTCCCAAGTATCTGGGACTATAGGGGACACCAACTTGCCCAGCTAGTTTTCAAAATTTCTTGTAGAGATGGAGTCTCACTGTGTTGCCCAGGCTGATCTCATTCTCTCAAGCAGTCCTCATGCTGTGGCTTCCCAAAGTGATGGCATTGTAGGCATGAACCACCATGCCCAGCTAAAAAAAAAAAAATTCATTTTGCAACTTTTTTTTGGCTGTGATCCCTAATTATTACTTGAGATAATTTCTAGTGAATTCACAGTTGGTTGCAGAACCTGAATTTGCTATAGAAGTGTGATTTCCCACGTGGTTTATGTGTAAAAGGGAGCCAAAGCCATCATTTAAAAACCCTCAAGTCTTTGGTTTTTAAATGTCCTTAGACAAAGAAACAAGTCAAGAAAGGCTCAGCACCCGTAGCACAGTGGTTACAGCGCCAGCCACATACACCGACCAAGGCTAGCGGGTCCGAAAGCGAGCCAAAACAACAAGGACAACTGCAACAAAGAAATAGCCGGGCGTTGTTGCAGGCGCCTGCAGTCCCAGCTACTTGGGAGGCTGAGACAAGAGAATTGCTTAAGCCCAAGACTTTGATGTTGCTGTGAGCTATGACGCCACAGCACTCTACCGAGGGGCGACATAATAAAACTCTGTTTCAAAAAAAAAGTCAAGAAAGATACTCTAAACTTGTAACCGCAATTATCTTCGGGAAATGGGAATTTGGGAGGTACGATGTGGTGGATGGTCCCATTTTTGTTTATCCACCTGGAGATTATTTGAATTTGTTACCCTGAACTGTGTATTACTTTTATAATTAAAAATGATTAAGATTTAAAACAACTGATTTGACTAGTGACAAGCACCTTAGAAAGATCAGCTGAATAATGATGTTCTTAAAGAAGCTGTTTAGGACTGATTTAGCCAAATTTTTAATAAAAGTTCAATTCCATTTGAATTATTTGGAAATTAGTAAATGTGTTACTCTCTGCCTTGTTTTCTGAAATCCTGTCTTTTAAAAAACTCACTTATACAAATAACGACAATTATTAAAATGTTGTCTTTTCACTCCATAGAAATAAAAAATATATACAAATTGAAAAACTAATTACCCTGAAAAGCTATTACATCCCCTGTAAGTTAGAGGACACACCTCGTGGACACACTGAGCTTCCCTTCAATGGGGCGACTCAGTGATTCCTCCATCATGGAGTCCACCCCTGTGCCCTAAGCTGAGCAGCTCAGGCTAGCGCCGGCTGGGGCTTCGAGGCTGTGATATGCAAAAAATCCCTACATTGTTTTTGTGCCCAGCACATGTCCCCAGATGCTCATACATTCCATACTCAGGGGATGAACAGTCGCCGAGTCCCTTGGGGTCAGCCTTCCTTCTGTGCCCAGCTCCAGGATCTTTGTCCTCACTCTCCCAGCCCCTCTCCTTCTCACCCTGTGCCTGGTGGGCTCCCTGGTGGGCTCTTCTCACCCCTCCTTCAGGGAGGGACAGGGCACCATCGATTCTCCCCTCTAGGTACCCGGAACCCTTGCGTTTCTTTCCCCGTAAAGGGCCTCCCCTCCCCCATGGTGACACGGAAGTCCCTGGTCTGGCTGCCGCCCGTGACAGCCAGCACAGGTAGAGTGTGCGTGTTCATGCGTGCAAGTGTGTGCAAGTGCATGTGTGCATGCCTGGGGTCTCCGGGAGACCTGAGTTCTAACCCCAGCTGTGTCACTAACTCACTAAATGACCCTGAGCAAGCCACTTGACCTCTATGGGCCTCAGTGTTTCTCATCTGCCAAATGGGGAGAAATGATCTCTGCCCTGTCCACCTCTGGGGCCTACTCAGGATCAAAGGACAATAACAAAGAGGAAAGCATTTGGAAAAACCTCCCACCTCACACAAATACACATGCTTTTATTTTTACCCACAACTCTCACCATCCCTCCCATACTAGCAACACAGCCACCCCCTGATATGTTGCATGACTTACTTGGAGAAGTGACTCAATGTGAGACTATTTTAGGGTAGAAAATACACTTACATATATTTAGAACTTTCCTGATACTGGAGCAAAAACTTTGAAGAACATCCAGCTCAGAAACTCTGCTGCCAGAATGAACATTTTTTTTTAGTTTTTTCTTTTCTTTTTTTTTTTTTTTTGTCTTTCGTACTCAGATCTGTGCATTGGATTTTGGGTCCTGCATGTTGGGTTCTGTTTTGAGGTTTTTATTGTTTGTTTGGTCTTGGGGATTTTTTTTATTTGTTTCGGCTTTGTTTTGTTTCACTTTGTCTATAAACAAAAACTTACCAATTTTAGAGGAAAACTGAGAAACTGGATTTTTTTCTTTAAGGCTTCAAGCTCCTGAGCCTCTCTTTCTTGCTGAGATTTGAGTCCCGAGACATCAGTCTTCACCTTCAAAACAATTTAATAAAGAAAATGCAATCTCTTTTCATGCTGGTGTTAGTACTGAGCATTTTTCATGTTTACTTGCAATGTGAAATGTGAAAAACCCCTGAAAAGTCTAAGGATCTAGGTTTATGAAAGGAATAGTTTGACACTATCAGTAGAACTTTCTACAATGATGTCAATTTTCTATATCTGTCCACTACAGCAGCCAGTAGCCATACCTGGTCATTGAGCCCCTAAAATGTGGCTGGTACAAGTGAGGAAGAGAACTTTTCATTATTTCTTGAGTCAGTTAATGAAATAATAACTAATCATTTAAATAGCCACACTTAGCCAATGGCTCCCATACTGAATAGCATGAGTCTAGTTCCTAGCTAATTAAAGTGGATGCTGGGAACCAGCAACACTGGCATCTCCTGGGAACTTCTTAGAAATACAGACTCTCAGGCTCTGTCCCAGACCTACTGAGTCAGAGTCTGTATTTTAATGAGATGACAAGATGGTACTTGTGCCCATTAAAATTTGGGAAGCAAATTTCCAAAGCAAATGGTTTAGAATGTGGTTGATTCTATTCTTCATGCCTTACTGATTGAATCATTTTTAACTCTGTAGGTCTCGAGTTTCTGAGTTAGGCATGGCCTCAAACCTTTTAAGTACAGACAGGGTCAAATGAAGATGGACAGTTATCATTGTGGTGGGTGTGGGTAAATTGATACATCATAGAAGAAGCCGTGAGAATGTTGTGGTTTGATTCTGCACGGAAGAGACGAACCTAGAATCAGGACTGGTAACTTGAAGATCCATCGTGGGCTGACCTTAGGAGGGGACTCCAACTCAGGGCTCACATACTTTCTTTGATTTTGGCAGGAGCTACAAGGTCCGATTCAATAGCGTCTCCTCCTACTCTGACTCCCGAAAATCATCAGGTGATGGACCCGACCTCAGAGACAACTTTGAGAGTGCCGGACCCCTGGCTAATGTGAGGTGAGCAGAGGGTCAAGGGAGTGGGGGCTCCCAGGGAGCTGGACCTAGTTGCAATGTGGGCTCTTGGTTGTGCAGAGAGTCTCCATGCCCATTGGTCCCTCAGAAAGCAGCTTCATCTGGTTGTCTGGGACCTCCCCCCCACACACACACACCCATGAAAGCATACCCCCAGCCTCCCATGTGCCATTTTTTATTCTTTCTATAACTTCTCTTCCTATACACATCATCACCCAAGATTCACCTCATCATGTGTACTGAAGGATATTAATCTCTAGATATTTCTCAACAAGCTACCCTTCCTAGTAGATACATCGTACATGACATAGAGGCTTCTGGAGAAACTGCAGTCATAGTTCTGCTATGAGTCAATGACTCTCAGCCCCTGATGCATATCAAAATCACCCAAGGATGTTTGCAATATACCAACACAACAACAAAGCCCCACCTGCAGAGATTCTGATGTAATTGGTCTAGAATTGGGCCCAAGCATTGCTATTTTCTTTTTCTTTATCTCCCCCATTAACCACCAGATTTGAAAAATACCAGCCTATCTCTGTATTTTCCAAAGCATAGTTGCATACCGTGAGATAATTTTAGGAAGTACATGGACAAATACAGGGTCCAGCAGAAGTAACACCCTTTTTTTTTTATTAAGTCATATACACATAGATCATGAATACATTTATGCATATGTGGGATTCAATGTGTTGATATTTTTATATGATCTGACGTGGTTACATCAAACCAATCAACATAGCTTTTGCCTCATTTACTTGTGTTAAGACATCTATGTTCTACATGTGACAGATTTGACTTGTACCCTTGCAATATGCTCCATAGGTGTGGTCCCGCCTTTTACCCGCCCTCTATCAAACCTCCCCCACTCCTCTCCCTTCCCACTCTGTTTCTCTCCTTCATCCTGGGCTATAGTTGTGTTCTATCTTTCATAAGAAAGTGTGAGCAAATATAAGTTGGTTTCATAGAACTACTGAGTACATTGGATACTTTTTCTCCATTCTTGAGATACTTTACTCAGGAGAATATGTTCCAGGTCCTTCCGTGTAAACATAAAAGAGGTAAAGGCTCCATCTTTTTTAAGGCTGCATAGTATTCCATGGTATACATATACCACAATTTATTAATCCATTCATGGGTCGATGGGCACTTGGGCTTCTTCCATGACTTGGCAATTATGAATTGAGCTGCAATGAATAATCTGGTGCAAATATCTTTCTTGCAAAGTGATTTTTGGTCTTTCGGATATACTCCTAGTGGAGGAACTGCAGGATCCAATGGCACGTCAATTTTTAGATCCCTGAGTGAATAACACCCTTTTGTGCTTGAGTGTGATATAGTTACATTATAGAGTCACATACACACATAACAGTGCAAATAACACCCTTTTTTATGAACTGGAAAGCTATACCAATGTTTTATTAACAAAATCATAAGTCCATTCAGAAAAGAAAACAGACGATTACTGCATCAAAATATTAAGCAATATTAATAATAATATATATATAATTTACATAGTAAGTATATAGTTATATAACATAATAAGTATATAGTTATGTAACATAATAATTTCATACTCAAGCACAAAAGGGCGTTGCTTCTGCCAGACCCTATATTTAACATTTCGACAGTTGTGCATTCAGTTCAATGAGTATTTGGAAAGAAATAAAACTGGATATCATATCGTTGTTCTCATAAATTCAGGTCAAGACAAGACTGACGTGAGCTCCACTGGAGGAAGAATGCTCAGATCTGGCCACAAGTCTATCAGCCCTTCACTAACTAGAACCTTCTCCATAACTACTCAGAACAATGCAAATCATTCAGACCACTGGGCTCCTACTATTGAAATAACTGTCATATCCAGTACATTTTTTAATAGACTTCATTTCTAAAGGAATTTTTGGTTGATAGAAAATTTGAGCAGAAAGTACTGGAAGTTCCTGTCCCCAAATCCATAGTCTCCCCCACTGTAAGCACCCCGCACCAGGGCACTGCATTTACTAGAACTGGTGAGCCTATATTGACACATCATTATCAGCCAATGTCCATAGTTTACTTTAGGGTTCACTCTTGGTGTTGGACACTCTCTGTGGGTTTTGACATCAGAACATATTTGAAGTCAACATTGAACCATCAATTCTGGAATTTGACAGTTACCACCATCTTTCCCTTATTAAATTTATCACAGCAGGGGTTTGCAAAACGCCAGCAGGCCAAATTCAGCCTGGTCTCTGCACATCTTTTATAATGTATGAGCTAAGAATAGATTTTTATCAATGAACATTTGTTGATTAATTTTGTGGTAAGAAAACAGCACCTATGAACCCCAGTGAAATGAAATGTTATCCCCCACCAAAAAAGAATTTTATTCTTCTCAGGAGAACAGTTGTATAACAAAATATTGCACTCAGTTATTATTATATTTTTAACTTTATCAATTTAAAAAATGTGTGGGAATTTTCTTTCTTGTTATGTAATACTTACATAATAGCTTTGATTTTATTTCTTGGACTATAAGCATACAACTCCCTGCTATCTGACCCCACATATAAAAATTTTGCTAACTCCTGGCATGGAGGCTTAAAATAGGAATCTTGAAATCAGAAGGTGAAGAATGTGGTGGGAATGTGAGTCCAGTAGTGCCTATGGCATACCTGAACCATCAGAACAAAAATTTATTTTCTCATAGGTCTGGAAGCTAGAAGTCCAAGATCATAGTGTTAGCAGAGTTCGTTTCTGGGGAGGCCTCTCTTCCTGGCTTGCAGACTGCCACCTTCTTGCTGGACATCTGGGGGAGAGAGCAGGAGCTTTGTGCATCTCTTCCTTTTCTTATAAAGATACTAATTCCATAAAATTAGGACCCAGCCCTATAACCTCATTTAACCTTAATTACCTCCTTAAAGGCCCTACCTCCAAGTGCAGTCCCATGGGATGCTAGGGCTTCAATACGAGTTTTCAGGGACACAATTCAATTCAACCCGTATCACCAGACACTCCCCATGCTCTCCGGAGTCCCCTATTACAGACCTTCTGTTGTCTCCTTGACAGGTTCTCTGTGTTCGGCCTTGGCTCACGAGCATACCCTCACTTTTGCGCCTTTGGACATGCTGTGGACACCCTACTAGAAGAGCTAGGAGGAGAAAGGATCCTGAAGATGAGGGAAGGAGATGAACTCTGTGGGCAGGAAGAGGCTTTTAGGACCTGGGCCAAAAAAGTCTTCAAGGTAATCTGGAGCTCAAAGACCCAGGTGTAGAATACTCCCCACACCTGCCACAGATAGGACCTAAACCATCAAGAAAGAGAAGCAGGGGCAGCGCCTGTGGCTCAAAGGAGTAGGGCACCAGTCACATATACCAGAGGTGGCAGGTTCAAACCCAGCCCTGGCCAAAAACTGAAAAAAAAAAAAAAAAGGAAGAAAGAGAAGGGGCCAGGCACAGTGCCTCACACCTATAATCCCAGCACTTGGGAGGCTGAGGCAGCTGGACTGCCTGAGCTCATGAGTTCGAGACCAACCTGACCAAGAGTGAGAGCCCCATCTCTAATAAAATAGCCAGGTGTTGTGGTGGGCACCTGTAATTGCAGCTACCTGGGAGGCTGAGGCAAGAGAATCACTCGAACCTAAGAATTTGAGGTTGCTGTGAGCTAAGATGCCATGGCACTCTACTGAGAGCAACAAAGTGAAATTCTGTCTCAAAAAAAAAAAAAGAGTTAGAGACAGAAAGAACTTGAGAAAAGCGCTGGTACTTCTCCCATGTATCCAGTCAGGATTCAGTTTTCAAAGCTCAGAGGAATTTGGGTGGCCTTAAAACACATTTTCCATCCAGAACCCAATGTTCTTCATTATGGGCAAGGAGTTGGTTCACAAAAAGATTAAAAGTGTCTTGGAATTTCAGAGCCAAGAAGAATCTATCCCTCACATTTAGTAGACAAGCACACAAAAAACACAGGATTGGTTAACTAGACCAGGTTGCCATGCCTCATGGCAACAACATGCTTTGACAAGTAGGAACTTCCTGTGGTAGCTCTGTACTGACCAATATGGTGGCCACTAGCCACACATGGCCATTTAAATTTAAACTTCAACTAATTAAAATTAAATATGACAAATAGATAAATAAAATGTGGCATGTCCATTCAATGGAATATTATTCATTGATAAAAAGAAATGAAGTTCTGATATATGCCACAATACACAGGAACTTGAAAACATTATGCTAAGCGGAAGATACCAACCATACATTGGGTTCCATTTATATGAAATGTCTAGAATCAGAACATCCATAGTGACAAAAAGCAGATTAGTAGCTGCCAAAGGCTGGGGAGCAAGTAGGAAATGGGAGTGACTGCTGATAGATACAAAGTTTTCTTTGGGGGGATGATAACAATGTTCTGGAACTAAATAGTGGTAGTGGTGGCACAAGCTTGTGAATGTTCTGAAGAATAATTCCTAGGATCTTTGAGGTTGAAGGACTAATAAGCTTAACCCCCCAAATAATAATAATAATAATAATAATGATAAAGAAGAAGAAAATTGTATATGTGGGCATCCAGAAATTCAATATATTCTGCCCTTTTATAGGAAATTCTAAGATGTTTACTTTCTTTTTTAATGTCAAACCTCTATTGTTTTGAGGAATAAATGACATCATAGAATTCTATCTGAAGTAAAAGTTAGGACCTAAAGGGTCAATAGTAAATATTATCTGTCCAGCACATCAAAGACACTCAAAAAAATGTAAGATTGTTGGATAGATGGACAGATGGAAGGGAGAAGGAAGGGAGGATGGAGGGAGAGATCTATGGAAAGGTGGATGGGCAGAGGAGTGAATGGATGGGTTGGTGGGAGGAAGGAAGGAAGGGGGGAGAGAAAAGAGAGGGAGAAGAGAAGAGGGGAGGAGAGAGGAAAGAGGATAGATGGATGGATGGGTGGGTGGGTGGGTGGGTGGATGGATGGGTGGGTGGACGGATGGGTGGGTGGATGGAGGTGGGTGGATGGATGGAAGGGGCGGATGGATGGATGGATGGGGGGGTGGATGGAGGGGCGGGTGGATGGATGGACGGGTGGGTGGATGGATGGAAGGGGCGGATGAGCAAGTAGGTAAATGGATAAAAGAAAAGGAGGAAGGATGGAGGGAGGGATTGGAAGAAGGAAGGAAGGGAAAGAGGAAAGAAGAATGAGGAATGCAGAGGGGGTGGATCAGTGGGTAGGTGAATGGTTGGAAGAAAGAAAGGAAGGGTGGGTGGAGGGATGAGTGGGTAGGTGAACGGATGGCTGGGTGGGTAAGCAGAAGGAAGGGAGAGGGAAGAGAGGATGGATGAATGGGTGGGTGGGGGGACCGTGCCATGACTTGGAGCTATTGGGAAGAGACCTTCTTGGCTAAATGAGGTCACCGAAAGCCCTGTGCCTGCCACAGGCAGCCTGTGATGTGTTCTGCGTGGGGGATGACGTCAACATTGAGAAGGCAAACAATTCCCTCATCAGCAACGACCGCAGCTGGAAGAGGAACAAGTTCCGCCTCACCTATGTGGCTGAAGCTCCAGAACTTACACAAGGTACCGCCCGTCATCCTGGGGGGTGGCGATTCATGACGGTGGAGGGGAGGGGAGGGAAAGGCGGAGATCTCAGCCCTGGAAGGTGCTTAAAGGAGAAGATGGGCTTGGCGGTTTGCCCCCTTTGGTGTAGCCCTCCCCCGGTGAACACAAGGCTGTTGCCCCATGCTCAGTAACGTGTGTGCGGGAAGGATCTCAGCGGGCCTGAGTAGCCTCCCCTCCACTTAGTTCAGCCGGATCTGCTTTTTGTCCCACATTGTTCACAACCACCCCACTCACGCCACCCAATGCTGTCTGGCCTCTTCTCTCCCATCTCTTTACTTAGGAGGGCAGTGGGGATGTGAGCAGAGCGCCAGTAAGAGTTTTTATGAACATCTGTTTGACCCCATCTCAGGAAGACCGTGTTGTCTTTCTACCCACAGGTCTATCCAATGTCCACAAAAAGCGAGTCGCAGCCGCCCGGCTCCTTAGCCGCCAAAACCTCCAGAGCCCTAAATCCAGGTAAGAGTGCTTTGGTTCATGCAGTTACCCACCTTGCTCCCAGATGCCGCTGACGCTGAGAGAGGGGCTCGTTCCCTCCAACTCTGGCTTCCTGTCTCCGCACCATTGCCAAGTGCCGGAGAGATCCTGCTCACTGCTTTGTACACAGCACCTGGGGCTCCTGCTCCGTGTTGGCCACGCTCCCACCTGGAGGGATGGAAAAGGAGATGGTGCTGATCACTGTGAAAAGAGGGCAGAAAAGGGCTTCATCAGCAATGTTTAACGGTGGACCACACACCCTGCAGAGTTGCTGTCTGCTCGCAGTGCCACAGCATCTTGGGCGACAGTCACTTAGTCCAAGCATTTCCTTATCCTGGATCATTTTGTCGCAGAGTGCTGAAAAACAGTTACCCAAACTCTGCTGAAATTTCTGTGGGATGGTAGGTTCACTACCTCACAAAACAGCCCACTCTGTGTTCAGAAGTCCTAATTGTTAGAAATCACCTTAATATCCAACAGAAGCAAATCTATTCATATCTAATAGAACCAAAGCATGTCTTCCTAGCGCTTTATTTTAGTCATACTCTGCTATAACACGCAAAGCAAATTAACTTCTCCCAAATGCGAGGCCTGCAAATAGCCAATGACATTGACCAGTGTCCCACGTGGGTCCTCATCCCTCCGAGTCATGCTTGCTGAGAACTGATTTCCCAGGCTTTTGGCTTTAGTAAAAGGACACACCATCCTGCTGCAAATGACATCCTCAGACCTGGTCACAGGGCACCGGAGGTCGTGTGATCACTGCCGAGTGCGCCGAGGCTATTATTATCACCACCCATCTGAACAGGGCACTCTAATGCCGACCGAGATGGCAGGCGTGGTTCTGACAGCCATTCCGTCCTCCCATTAAGCTCACTTTGCTGCTGCTCTCAGACATCACATCTTTTTGAAATGATCAAACCAGGTCTGTCCATCCCTCTACTTGTAGAAGAAATGTTTTTAGCACTAATGAGGGGCCTTCCACTGATCCCAGTTGGATGGAATCTTTTCCACTTTGCAGCAGCAGCCCGTGAAGATCCTTTGAGATATTGATTCTCAGCACAGCATATTACAGAGAGTGGGCTCTGTGGGTTCTGACCCCAGCTCTGCCCCTACAGTAGCTGTGTGGCCTTGGGCCATTCACTCAGGTGCTCTGAAGCCCTGTCACCTTCTCTGTGAAATGGGAACAATGACCATAAAGATTGCTGATGTGTATTTAGAGCTTTCTGTGTTCTAAGCACTGTGCTTGGATTTCTCATGATTTGAGCAACCCGAAAAGTCGGTAATATAATCATCTATTTTTTAAATATGAGAAATGACCGTTTGAAAATGCAAGTGACTTTTTCAAGGTCACCCTGACCTGGTTATCTGATTCCAAAGTCGTGTGCCAAATGGCTACACAGATGGCCTCAACAGCATTGCAAGGCTGCTGTGAGAATTGAGGACAAAGTACATAAAGCAAGAGCAGATCAGAGTCCCATTCCTGTTCCTTGTCCACCCAGCTTCATGTCACCTGTGAATTTAGTATGCATGTTTCCACGTAGTCTTCCAAACCTTTGATTAAAAGTGATCAACAGAATAGAACCCCGGGGCATTCATGCTCTCCCCTGGATCCTCAAACATTAAAGGAATGGCTTGGGAAAATTCATCTCTTTGAGTAATTAGGCAAATGCAATATTCAAAGCATAGTAACCTCTGACATAAAGAGGGACTCTCATTTCCGTCCTGTGGAAAGGTACAGCTTATGTCGCATCGGAAGAGAAGGCCTAAGAATCAACTAGAAATGTCCTTTCAGCAACAAACTGTGAAAGATCAGTTTACTAAAATTACTCCCCTAAACCATAGCACATAAGTAATAAGGAAATGTTGCAAATATTTTGATGCTAAGTTGAACCAAAGCCCCCAAATCAGCCCCCACCCACCTCTAGAAGGGGTAACTGACTTTTAGGCAAGGGCTTAAAAGTGACCAGCAGGAGAATGATTCAAATAAGATCAGGAACTGGAATATTGTACTAAAATCGGTCATGAATTAGCACGAAAATGACTACACCGTACCTAGGTATTCATCTCTTTAAAAGCATGCTCTATAGCATTATCTGTTTTCAGGCTGAATACCATTTCCAGCCTCATAAGGTTTATAAAAAAGAAAAAAAAAAAAGATAACTGAGTGGAAAACCTTGACTCTCCCATTCTTTCCTGCCCAAGGCCAAAGTTGGGCTGTTTGGCTCAAGAAACCATCACCAAGATATCACTAATCACCCCATGAGAGACCCTTAATGGCAAGCAAAGTGCTTAAGAGGAAGAAAGCAGCCTTTTGAGGGTGATCCTTGCAAATCTTAAGAGAAGAGTG
The DNA here is from genome assembly GCA_963574655.1 of Perodicticus potto. Lineage (NCBI taxonomy): Eukaryota > Metazoa > Chordata > Mammalia > Primates > Lorisidae > Perodicticus > Perodicticus potto. The sequence goes on along the minus strand of CAUYRH010059745.1, from coordinate 11,712 downwards.
ACCACCATCACCGCCTGGAAATAAATTTTCTAATGTACACACGACAATTAGCAAATGTTACAGAGGAGGGCATATAATGGAGCGCTAATGGGTGGGGTGTAGATAATTTATCCTAGATTGTGGGGAGAAGGGCTTGAGATGAACCTCTTGGGGAGGGTGGGCCTTGGATGGGCAGAAGCAAGGAGGGGCTTCAGGAAGAAAGAAGAGAAGTAGCCAAGGTTAGAAAAGGGGCCAAGCAATGGAGTGTTTGGGGAGTATTAAAATGAGAGTTCTTGATGGAGAGAACGCTTCATTCACACCTCCCTGCAAATAACATTACTTCACTGCATCTCAATGGAGGATATCAACATTTGGCTTCAGCTGAAGCCTCCAGTGTCATCCTCACCTTCCCTCTGCCCCCACAGGCCTCACGGGTCCTTCAGTGGATGGCTTTGGCCTTGTCTCTCAACTACATCATAGATCCACCACCTTGAGCAAAGCCATATCCATGTCTAGTCTGAGTGACTGGAACAGCCACCCAACGTGTGTTCCTGTTTCTTGATTTTTCTCTAAAAGATCCATTTGCCAAACAGCAGCCAAAGGAATATTTTAAAACTATAAATTGAAGCAGTTTCACAGCCTCTGATGGCTTCTCACTGGACTTAGGGTAAACTTCCAAAACCCTCATCATGAAAGGTCTTGACAAGGCCCTTATGATCTGGCTTCACATGAATCCCTTCCTTAGACATGCCACTCTTTTACCTGCCTCAGGGCCTTTGCACATGCTCTGCCCCTTCCTGGAACACTGTGCCTGTAAATGTTTGTACATCCACTCCTTCTCATTGCTTAGGTCTCTGAGCAACTGTCAGCTCACCAGAGAGTCCTCCCTTACTGTCCTATCTGATGTTGTCCCAGCCCCCAACCTGTCACCACCCACCCATCCACATCACCAACCCCACCGGAGATCATTTAAGTGACGTCTCAATGAGAACAGGGCACTTTGTCATCCTTACCCCACACTGTCTCACCAATGCCTAGAACAGTGTCTGACACTCAAGAAAAATGTGTTACATGACCGAGTCTTGTTAACTCCAATGGCTCACAACTGACAATACTGACTCTTTAATGGAAAAATGAAGATCAGCTATTTCTCTCTCATTGTTTAATGCTGGGGGTTAACAGATTATTCTTTGATCTGTGAACCTGTCATTGAATCACTGCCGTGTGTGTGTGTGTGTGTGTGTGTGTATAAATGTGTCCCACACAGGGAACACTCTGGTAGAGGATGGGACAGACCCAAATGGCTGCTGCTGTCCCAAAACCGCCCTATTGCCCCTCTCCCTGTGTGCTTCTCCGTGGTCTATATATGTCCCAAACTTTAAGGAAAAAAATTAATAATTTCAGAATCCTACACTTAGAAACCCCCAGCAGAAGTGAGATTGAAGATAATTGGTTTCCAAGCCAGTTGTACCCCAGAGCATCAGCTTTTCAGCAAAGCATCAAGGAGCAGCCCATCAAGGTGGGACCATTCAATGGCTCTCAGCAAGTGGCTTGCAGAGTGTCGCCTTAGTTCAACCTCCAGCGGGGGATGAGCCTGGCCAACGTGCTAGCTGCCTTCCCATCCTTCCCCCTTAGCCGCAGGATCACCCTCTGCCTCATTTAAGAGGACTTGAAGGGAAGTGGCTGTGTTTGTGAACCAGCTCAGCAAGTTTGGGTCCTCCGCGTTCCCATTTTGGACAGATCGTGATGCTCTGAGAAGAAAGCGGGAATTGATTTGCGGCTCTTTCAAAGGCTCCCTCTGGGGAGGCTCCCAAATTAGAAACCCCACAGCGCCCCCTGCTGGCAGGCAGCCTCTGCCGATTCCCTTCCTGTCCGCCTGCAGGAGGTGACGATGCTTTCGAAATCAAAGACCGGTGTGTGCTTAAAGGAGAAATAAATCACACGAGTCCACAGGGCAAGATCTGCCCAGAGAAACAGAACAGAATCCCAGATCCCTACCACCGCCATTCGCAATTATGGCCGCCAAGTTCCCCACCACACTAAGGGCGGGGGTGCCTTGCTTGGAGAAAATACTTGACACCCCAAAATAATGTGCCAGCTAAACTATTCTTAATAATGGTGGCTATTTGTAGCACAAAAGGGCTCTTGGTTGTGCCAGAAACTCCTTTAAATAGCGAGTCCCATTGGTCTATTCAAGTGTTGATTTACATACGATAGAGAATATAGAAACTTCATGTTGAATATCAAGCATCAAAGGCAGATCTGAGAAGCAGTTGTAGCAGAAAGAGCACAAAGGCTTTGATTTACCAAAGTGTAATCTGTTCCAGGGCTTGCAGGTATCATGTAAAATGCAGTATATCTGTTCCAAAACTTTAAAAGAGACAATCACATTCTGAGAGTTCATCTGTGAAGGCTTTTGGTTAGGAGGCTTCCTGAACTTGAAACACAAAACTCAGTGTGAAAGGGCATGACCCTGCAGGCACAAATGAAATTCCCTCTGGGTTTTGTTTCTAGAACTCTTGATTTTGTAATATTGGTGAATTTATGCCCAAGAGAAACCCAAGCTTAAAGCCAGGTCTTCTTTCCCCTACCATGATAATCTGGGGATGCCTGGTTGCCAAGGGAATCAGGAATTCCTAGTAGAGATGGAGTTGGGAGACCACTACCTATGGTTCTGATGGCACGCTAGCTCTTGAGAGAAACTCTCTCTTGGTGCTAAGAACAGGGTGCCAGAATCCAAAATAAGGGAGTAGAGAAGAAGGGCGTGAGTAGCTATTTTAGTGATCCAGATGGGCCCTGGGAAATAGCCATTGGATTTGCGATGAGGACTTCATAAGTGACCTTGATAAAAAAAAAAACCTCCATGTGGAATGATGGGGGCACAAGCTTGGTTGGCTCAGGCCCCAAGAAGAATGAGAACAGGAGGGGAATGGCAGCCACCAAAGACAAGCAAAGGGAAGGGGTGGCAGCTGGAGGCCCTCGTCCTATTGATCTCTTACAATTCCCTACAGCCGATCAACCATCTTTGTGCGACTCCACACCAATGGGAATCAGGAGCTACAGTACCAGCCTGGGGACCACCTGGGCATCTTCCCTGGCAACCACGAGGACCTTGTGAACGCTCTGATCGAGCGCCTGGAAGACGCACCTCCTGTCAACCAGATGGTGAAAGTGGAGCTGCTGGAGGAGCGGAACACGGCTCTAGGTAATACTCCCAGGCACCCTCCCCTTCTCCAGGGAGTCCAGAGGTAGTGGGTGTCTGGGGACAAAGAGAACCATTCTTCTCAGGCTCCAGTCCAGCTTATGAGGCTGAAGACTCCCCATTCCTGCTGGCTGATCTAGCATCCTTGGCCCAACCAGCTGAGCCAATATCCCTGATGCTGAGACATCAATGGCTCATCATTGAGAAAAGAGAGTTACTACCTGTCTGTATCAGCTAGATACTGATTTTAGCAGTACCCATTCTTATTTTCTTTATCACCACTACCCCTCAAAAAAAAACAGACAGCAACCGGAGTCTGATCCGGCCTCCTCGCCAACTAGGGCTTCAACCCATGTTCTTGACCTCATTAGATCAAATTCCAATCTATTTAAGTGACCATCCTCACCATTCATATTGAAGAACTTTCAAAGGAAAATTAGGTCTCCGTGGCTTCATCTCAGTAAGCACAGGTGGGCACAGGGCCCAGGTAGAAGAAACTGCAGTGACCTTACCTGGCAGCCTCTGACACCGTGACTGTCACTCAGAGTGCAAAGTCAGGGCAGAATGTGAAAACAGTATATAGTCAAAGCATATTGAAAATCCCGTAGGAAGGAACCACTTTTGAGAGAAACTCTCTCCCTTAATAAATCCAACCCAGCCAGTTCTTCTATGTTGAAACAGAGCTTTTTTTCTTTTCTTTTTTTCTTTTCTTTTGGGAGGGGTTATAGATGGGGAGGGTCTCACTATATTGATCAGGCAGGTCTCAAACTCCTGGCCTCAATCAATCCTTCTGTCTCAGCCCCCCAAAGTGCTGGGATTACAGACATAAGCAACAAAGGCCCACCCAAAACAGAGCTTTTTGTCTGGGGTTGAACACCTGAGGAAGGGGAGCCTGTGTTTAGGGACCATATCAGATGGAAAGTACACAGAGGCAGTACAATGTAAGAGTTAGAACGAATTCGGAAGTCAGATTGCCTGGCTTTATATTTATGTGCTGTGTGACTTTAGACAAATTCCTTAACCTCTCTGTGCTTCTATTTTCCTCAATGGGGATAAGAACTACACTCACCACTTTGGATTGTTGTGAAGATTAACTGAGTTAATAATGTAAAGGACTGAGAATAGTACTTGGCATCTAGAAAGTCCTAGATAAGTGTTTGTTAGCCGTTTTTTGTAATTTTTAACTTTAGAATCCCACTCGTGGTGAGAGGCTGACACCATGAGAATCAAAACAGATGCGTATCTCACACACAACTGGGGGTTCATTGCATAGAATGCCAGTGGACTGGGTTGTTCTCATCCAGGGCTATTTTAATAGTTTGATATTTTTCTCTTCTTTTCATATTTATTTTTTAATTTTTAGACTAGTTTGCCTAACTGATTTTGGCTGTGCTTCTTACACACATGAGTTGACCAGATAGTCCCCTTCTCAGATATGAAAGGTGGGAGTTGAGGGGTTGCTTGGCTCTAGGACCATCCTGCTCACCTGGCCCCATCCTCTGCTTCCGGGGGCAGGCCTAGACCCTGAACTTGAATCCAAGCCTTCCTGCACCCACCCTCATCCCGGGTTGTGCCTCTGCAGGCGTCATCAGTAACTGGACAGACGAGCTCCGCCTCCCACCTTGCACCATCTTCCAGGCCTTCAAGTACTATCTGGACATCACCACGCCTCCGACACCCCTGCAGCTGCAACAGTTTGCCTCCCTGGCCACCAGTGAGAAGGAGAAGCAGCGTCTTCTGGTCCTCAGCAAGGTGGGTCCCTAGGCTTCCTCACAACCCCAAGGGACACCTTTTGCCTCCTGGTGGCCAGAGTTGTGAGACTGTTATTACAGCAGTATTCCAGCAGGTGGCGGTCTTCAGCAAAGGGCTCCATTTTCTAATTTGCACAAGATCGCCATATTGGCTGGTCTGTTTTTGCTAGGCATAACCACTGCTCCCTGTTCTAAGGCCTGGGAAAGCCAGAGTGACCTTCTCCTCCCCTTGAATCTCAACGTTCTCAGGCTGCAAGAGAATTTGCTATTCTAACTCTTTCTACCTTCCTTTGGAACCTTAAGCTTTCATGAGTTCCAACTTAGCCCATGCTTAGAAGAAAAGGAAAATGAGAGAATAGTGCCTTAGTGTAAAGATAAGCTTGTTCTGATGTAGATGAGCTTTAGGTAGGACTACTGGATATAAGAGGCCTCTGATGATAAGGTGAACCAAACAGCCTCTACCACCCTTAGGAACCATGGACTTGCCCATGCCAAGCTTCTACAAGGCCTTGGTCAGTAAGATTCCTACATAGGAGCTGGGCATGGTGGCACACCCCTGTAATCCCAGCGAGTCAGGGAACTAGGCTGGAGAATCGCTTGAGGCCAAGAGTTTGAGACCAGCCTTAGTAACATAACCAGACCCCTGTCTCTAAAAAGAAAAGAAAAGAATTTTACCCAGGAGTACCACCCAGGGATTCCTCCTGGTTGGGGGCTCCCTCCTAATAAGCAAGCCTCCAGCAAAGGATAGTTTAGCTTTCTTTTGCTGTCAAGAGAGGGGATTGAATGGTGAGCAGCAAGGAAGAGGCTAATTAGTGAGTGCATATTATTTAGAAATACGAAAATCAACCCCAGAAGAAACACTTAAAGAGTTCTAAGTGGTTACCTCCAGGGAGCTGGAAACAGATGGCAGAGGTGGAATAGGAGACCATTATTTTTAATCTTGAGCTTTACAAAATTATGTAACTTTTTATACTATATACAAATCTAACTTTGATTTAAAACTTTTAATGAATGTGGCTGGGGAGGGGGAGGTAGATATGAAGAAAGACTAGAGATTGCACTATTTGCACTGGATTATTTAAAGTACAACTTGATAAAACTGTGCGTATTAGTCCCTTTCTTCCCCAGAGTGCACAGAATGCAAGGTAGGATCAGTGAGCAAGAATTTTTATTAGAAGAAACACGTGTGTGAGAGAAAAGGAGAAAGGAGTCAGAAAAGGCTGGGAGAACAATCAGACTCAAAACAAGTCTGACCCCAAGTGAAGGAAAAGGGGAAAAGGTTAGGCAAAAGCATCTGAGACTGCATTGCAATTTAAGGAAAGACCAGCAAGGTCCCTGGGGAGGCCTAGATCCTTCCTATGCTCCATCAATTGGCTGGGAGCAGACTGTGGGAATTCAGTCCTGTTGCCAACACCAGGATGGATATCAGTTTCAGGTGGATGACAGTTTCTTTCTTTTCTTTTTCTTTTTTTTTTTTAAGACAGAGTCTTACTATGTCACCTTCGGTAGAGTGCTATGGCATCACAGCTTACAGCAACCTCAAACTCTTGGGCTCAAGCGATTCCCTTGCCTCAGCCTCCCAAGTAGCTGGGACAACAGGCGCCTGCCACAACACCCAGCTATTTTTTGTTGCAGTTGTCATTGTTGTTTAGCTGGCCCGGGCCAAGTTTGAACCCACCACCCTCTGTGTATATGGCTAGAGCCATAACCACTGTGCTAAGGGCACAGAACCTGGATGTCAGTTTCAGAGTCCCACTTTTTCACATTGGGGCTCTTGGTCAATTATGCTTCTACATCTGGAGGTCAGTAATGCTGGATCTGAGAGACACATTTCCAAGGATGCCATACCCAGTTAATAAAGCAAGGATGGCCTTTAGGAGCATGGGTGTAATTGTTACAGACTTTATCCCTGGCCTCAGAAAATGCGCCTCCTATCCACATACCAGCAATGAGGAGTTGCCGTCTCGGGAGTGGGGAAACTGTGGCCTTAAGGAAACCTGTGGCCTTCCTGGTCCTTAAGTGCAGCCTTATGACTGAATCCAAATCTTATATAACAAATCCATTCATTAAAAAGGGTGCAGCAGAGAAATAAGAAGCTTTTCTTGCCTCCTTTAGTGCTTAAAAAAGAACAATCTTGAAATCAGAACACCACAGGTTCCCCTCCCTTGGAAGGCATCTTCTCAAATGTGGGAAAAATACCTCCAGAGCCCCAGAGAGTTCCTCTGTTCCCAGATAACAGCTGGGCCTTGCTGTCAACATGCCCCCGAATATGTTCTTCCCCACAACCCAAACTGTCTTTCCGGGGCTGTCACCTCCTGTCATGGACGCACCCATGTTCTCTGAGAATGCATCTCCTGTCCCCACAACCAACAAATCACAGATCTGCATTTTGTGCCTGCTGCAGCCTCTCCTAGGGAGTCATGATTGCCCCCTACAGCATATCTCTCTTGTCCGTCAGGAGTGTGTGTCACCTGCAAGCACAGATTCTGGGCACAGACTACCCAGAGGACAGTTCGGCACACTTCTGCAGAGGGCCACTGGGTAGAAAATACAGGGTCTGGTAGACATAGCATCATTTGGTGCTTAAGTGTGATATTGTTATGTTACGGAATTACATGCAAATAAGGCAAATTACAAATAATGGCAAAAGTAATGCTTGCCAAGCTGCCAAGAGGCTTTGCTCAGTAAGATTCCTACCCAGGAGCCAGGAATGGTAGCTTATGGCTATAATCCAAACAACTCAGGTGTCCTGTAGGATCTGCTGAGGCCAGGAATTTGAGACCAGCCTGGACAACAGAGCAAGACCTCTGTCTCAAAAAAAAAAAAAAAAAAAAAAAAAACAGAGGCCAGGCGTGGTGGCTCATGCCTGTAATGCTAGCACTCTGGGAGGCTGAGGCAGGTGGATTGCTTGAGCTCAAGAGTTTGAGAACAACCTGAGCAAGAGTGAGACCCCATCTCTAAAAATAGCCAGGCATTGTGGGGGATACCTATAGTCCCAGCTACTTGGGAGGCTGACACAAGAAAATCCCTTGAGCCCAAGAGTTTGAGGTTGCCATAAGCTGTGACGCCACAGCACTCTACTGAGGGAGACAAAGTGTGACTCCATCTCAAAAAACAAAACAAAACCAAAAAAAGAGCAGAGAAAGATGAAACTCTATGCCAACCTTTCATCACATAAGTATATAATCTATACCAATCTTTTATTACAAAATTGTAAACATTTAATTCTGTAACATAACAATATCATGCTCAAGCACAAAAGGGCAATCCCTCAGCCGGACCCTGTGTTTTCGACTCACAGCCCATTTAGTGTCTGTGGCAAGTATTCTCCTCTGCCTTTGTATGTAACAGCAGGAACGATATGTAAACAGAAGGGTGTGGCCACGTTCCACTCAACTGTTATTTATGGACACTGAAGTTTCAATTTCATGCCCTACTCTCCTGTCATGAGCTGTTATTCTTTTTTTTTATTTTTTTCCAACCATTTACTAATATGAAAACCATCTTTACCTCACAGGCTTACCTCATTTTGCCAGCTCCTGGCTTAGATTCAAAACCCAGCATCAGCACCTCGTAGCCATAGGTCTTCTCTAACCCTCGGCATCCTCCTCTATAAAATGGGGAGAGTAATTAGACCTATTTCGGAAGGTCCACCGACCTTGGCCAAAGTCAAGTTGAGGCAACAGCTATTTAATTCTCAGAATTAAAACCTGGCACCGAATAATCATTATTTAACCGTTAACTCATACTACTTTTGCACTGCCTTCTTCCCTGGACCTCCTCAGGTCCTCTTTGTCCCTGGACTCAAGGTCACCTCTGACCCTCTCCTCGGCGCAGGGTTTGCAGGAGTACGAGGAATGGAAATGGGGCAAGAACCCCACCATCGTGGAGGCCCTGGAGGAGTTCCCGTCCATCCAGATGCCTGCCACCCTGCTCCTGACGCAGCTGTCCCTGCTGCAGCCTCGCTACTATTCCATCAGCTCCTCCCCAGACATGTACCCGGACGAAGTGCACCTCACCGTGGCCATCGTCTCCTACCGCACGCGAGGTGGGTGGAGCTGGGGGAGGCCTCCTGGTCTGCCTCTTTCCACTGGCGCCCTCTAGAGGCCTCCCCACACCACTGCCCACCCTCTACGTCCCAAATCCCCTGCTCAAGACCAGGAAACTGGGGGAAGAGGCAGCTGGTGAACTGTCCCCTGGGCACAGACTCTGAGCTCCCTTTTAGGAGCATCCTCTCCTGCCCCCAAGGCAGTGACTAGAACAAGCCACCCCTACGCCTTCTCTGGAAGAACTCTCTACAGCATCATGCTCAGCTAGTTGTAGGTCAAAGCATTCCAGCTCTGCTCCTGTATTTTCCCCATTAAAATGCACAGTGCCCAAGAGAGCGTTGAGACCAGGATCCCAGCAAGCCACCCAGAGCGCCTTTCAGAGGGCAGGATTTGATTCACCCACCCTTACCCAGCAGAACACCCAGGCAGTTGCACAGGCACAATATCCTGTGTTCTGCATCTGAGGGAGCAGTGGGGAGGCTGTGATGGGGGAACCTTGGGGACAGTGGGTGACCCAGGAAACCTGGGTTATTCTGCTAGATGGAGAAGGACCAATTCATCATGGCGTGTGCTCCTCCTGGCTCAACCGGATACAGGCTGACGAGGTGGTCCCCTGTTTTGTGAGAGGGTGAGTAGCCAATGGAGAGAAGTGAGCAGGTGCTTGTCGAATCTGCATATCGATGTCATGATTTGGGGTGGGTGGACCAGCCTTCAGGGGTTAGAGAAATGACTGTTCACACAGGATGGAGACCAGTGTCCTGCATTACTACTCCAAGTTATCAAGGATGCAGGATCACAGGACAGAGTGACACAGTAAGCTGGAAGTCAAAGTCAAGTTGATGCAACAGCTATTTAATAAGGATGTGTACCGTACTAGATGCTGCCATGGAAAATCAGGCCCTTATAGTCTCCACCTTTGTGGAATTATGGGCTGTGGAAATTTCTATCCGAGTTCTACCGGTCACCCTGAACCTGCCCCAATATCTTAAAGATGGCGGAAGAGCCATCCCGTCAATTAGAGGTTTCCCCCAACAATAAGGTTTAAAGGACACACCAGAGTTCATTACAAGAATCTGCATCATCAGTCAGAAACTTCTGTACGCCAGCAGTGGCTTCAGCCAATCATTTTTCTCAGCCATTGAGGTTAGAATATTCACGGCAGGGTCCACATACCATTGGCAACACCGTGGGGTGTTTCTGAAATAGAGTCCTGAGTCCAAACTTACTGCATTGTACAAGAATCTACACTTGTAGCATCTCTGGGTGATTCCTTTATGCACAGAAGTCTGACTCCCTGATTTAAAGAGTTCGTGGACAGTTAAGTCAGTAGTTCTCAAGCCAGACTGGTCCCCGCTCCCTTACACAGGACATTTGACAACGTTTGAAGACTTTGGGGTTGTCACAATTCGGGGACCAGGGATGTCACTTGGCATCCTACAGTGTGCAGGAGAGCCCCACAACAAAGGAACATGCAGCCCCACACAACGGTGGTGCCAAAGTAGAGAAGTGCTGGGTTGAATCAATCCCATTGCCTCTGTGATTTAGCTCAGCAACAAGGACAACCGGGGAATGGAGCAGTAGCCATGCTCACGAGGAACTCCCATTTTTGAAATTTTGGAATTCCCCCAATCTGTAGGACTCCCACCCTGAAAACAATTCTTACCTGCCTGCCCCAGTTGATAAGCTGTGAGTTTCATTGTGTGTTTACCCAAATGGCCACCTGGTCTACCCAAGACTCAACTGTGCTTGATCAGACTTGAGCTCTGCAAGACTTCTGACTCTCTCTCTTCCTTGTCCAGTGCACCCAGCTTCCACCTGCCCCGAAATCCCCAAGTCCCCTGCATCCTGGTTGGCCCAGGCACCGGCATTGCCCCTTTCCGAAGCTTCTGGCAACAACGCCAATTTGATATCCAACATAAAGGTGAGTTTTACTCCAGCAGCCAGCTGATCCCTACCCCCCTAGATCTGGGGAAGCTCAGCCGTGTCACAGCAGCCCAAAGAATGGTGGCATTGTCTCTCCATTGCATCACTGCCTGGGGAGAGCCAGGGAATGCAGTACCAATCTGCCCCTAGGTGAAGTTCATGGGGTAATTCAAATACCTGTCCAACCAAATCTCCTACCCGGCTTGTCGCAGGGCCTGAAACTTCATCCCCACAGGACGTTTCTTGGACTGTTAAAATGTGGCCCACTCAAAAAAATCCAAAAGCCCAGAAGTGATAGGCTTTAGTCCTTATCCAGACGGATGTGTTTATGTGGCTGTCACAAACACTGATATTCAAGAGCAGGCCTTGCTGTGCGGGAGACACAATACATCAGCTCTGAGACAAGGAGAGGGAGAAAGAAACCTACAAACTGTGGTACATATCAAGCACGGAATTACTGAGCACCTGATAAATGCCAAACACTGTCGTGTCTCCAAAAAAATGATAATAATAAACAAAGAAGAAGAAAAAAAGATAGTTAAATAAGCTGTTCATCTTCACACAGAGCTGGGATTTGAACCCAGGCCATCAAGGTCCTGAGTCTGGCCTCTTAGCATCACCCAATTATGGAGGGGGGCGCTGCTGAGTAGCCTGAGGGGGTTGGAAGGAGAAGGAAGGATTGAGACGGGGGGGGGGGGGGGGGGGGGTGTATTAAAAAATTTTAATTCCTTCTCCTTTGTGTGTGCACGTGTCATGTGTGTGCACAAACCCACCTGCCCCAGTTTTAATTAGCCTCTTTCTGCGTTTT
>CAUYRH010059743.1:0-44969 GCA_963574655.1 Perodicticus potto | reverse complement strand
AACAAATGGAAAAACATACCATGCTCATGGCTGGGAACAATCAACATTGTTAAAATGTCCATACTACCCAAAGCAATCTACAGATTAAAGCAATCCCTATTAAAGCATCATTGTTATACTTTAAAGAACTTGAAAAATAGTACTTCATTTTAGATGGAATCACAAAAATCCTCAAATAGCAAATACATTACTCAGAAATAAGAACAAATCAAGAGGTATCACTGGCACAAAAATAGAGCAGTAGATTTATGGAACAGAATAGAGAACCAAGAGATGAACCCAGCTACTTATTGTCATTTGATCTTCAACAAGCCTATCAAAAATATTCAATAGGGGAAAGACACCCTATTTAACAAATGGTGCTGGGTGAACTGGATAGCGACCTGTAGAAGATTGAAACTGGACCTCCACCTTTCACCATTAACAAAAATTGATTCTCACTGGATAAAAGATTTAAACTCAAGACATGAAACTATGGCTTGGCCCCTGTGGCTCAACAGGCTAAGGCGCCAGCCACGTACACCTGAGCTGGCAGGTTCGAATCCGGCCTGGGCCTGCCAAACAACAATGATGGCTGCAACCAAAAAATGGCCGGGCATTGTGGCGGGCTCCTGTAGTCTCAGCTACTTGGGAGGCAGAGGCAGGAGACTCGCTTAAGCTCAGGAATTAGAGGTTGCTGTGAGCTGGGATGTCATGGCACTCTCTCCAGGGTGACAGCTTGAGGCTCTGTCTCAAAAAAAAATAAAAAATAATAAAAGATAAAGACATGAAACTATAAAAATACTAGAAGAGAGTACAGGGAAAACACTTGAAGAAATTGGCCTGGGAGAATGTTTTATGAGGAGGACTCCTCAGGCAACTGAAGCAACACCAAAAATACATTACTGGGATCTGATCAAACTAAAAAGCTTTTGCACAGCCAAGAACATAGTACGTAAAGCAAACAGACAACCTTCAGAATGGGAGAAGATTTTTGTAGGTTATGCTTCCAACAAAGGTCTGATAACTAGAATCTACAGAGAACTCAAACTAATCAATAAGAAAAGAATAAATAATCCCATTTCTTTGTGGGCAAGGGACTTGAACAGAAATTTCTCTGATGAAGACAGGCATATGGCCTACAAAGACATGAAAAAATGCTCATCATCCTTAATCATCAGAGAAATGCCAATCAAAACCACTTTGAGAGATCATCTAACTCCAGTAAAATTAGCCCACATCACAAAATCCCAAACCTACAGATGTTGGCATGGATGTGGAGAGAAGGGAACGCTTCTACACTGCTGGTGGGAATGCAAGCTAATACGACCTTTTTGGAAAGAAGTTTGGAGAACACTCAAGCAACTAAAAGTAGACCTACCATTCAATCCTGCAATTCCTCTATTAGGTATATACCCAGATGATCAAAAATTATTTTACAACAAAGACCAGAATGTTGCACCAGAATGTTTATTGCAGCCCACTTATAATAGCCAAGACATGGAAACAGCCCAAGGGCCCATCGACCCATGAATGGATTAACAAATTGTGGTATATGTACATCACGGAATACTATGCAGCCATAAAAAAGATGGAGACTTCACATCTTTTATGTTTACCTGGATGAAGCTGGAACATATTCTTCTTAGTAAAGTATCTCAAGAATGGGGGAAAAAGTAGCCAATACCACTCAATACTACTATGAAATCAATATATAACCACCTAAACACTCATATGAATGGCAAAACATAATTATAGTCCAGAAAGTAGAAGGGAAGAGGAGAGAGAGGAGAGAGAGGGGAGGGGGGATATGGGAGGAATAAGGTATTTCAGGGGACCTCACCTAATGTGCATGATACAACAGTACGTTTCTTCTTAAGAAATGAGTATAAAAAAAAAATAAAAAAAAAAAAGAAATGAGTATAATTGTGATGGATGTGTTACTTAGTTCAATGTACGCATTTCACATTGTATATCGAAGCAGTATCCTGAACCCCATAAATGCATCAATGTACAAAGTTATGATTTAATAAAAAATAACTGAAAAAAAAAAAAGGAAAAGAAATCCACCTGCCTAGGACTCCCAGAGTGCTAGGATTACAGGTGTGAGCCACTGCACCCAGCTACATCCTCCATTTTTATTATTCATTATTTATTTATTTTTTTTGAGACAGAGTCTCACTACGTCACCCTCAGTAGAATGCTGTGGCATCACAGCTCACAGCAACCTCATACCCTTGGGCTTAACCCAGTGGTTCTCAACCTTCCTAATGCTGCAATGTATTTTCATTGTTAAAAAGGGGTTGCGACCCACAGATTGAGAACCGCTGGCTTAAGCAATTCTCTTGCCTCAGCCTCCCAAGTAGCTGGGACTACAGGTGCCTGCCACAATGCCAGGCTATCTTCTTTGTTGTTGTAGTTGTCATTGTTGTTTAGCAGGCCTGGGCTAGGTTCAAACCAGCATGTGGCTGGCACCGTAACCACTGAGCTATGGGTGCCGAGCCAGATCCCCCATTTTTAAAGATCAGTCTACCTCAGTTCAGACTAAGTAATCTACCTCAAAAGATACAGTGTTAGTGTTGGGTTGTCTTAGGTTTGTCTGTGCCACAGGTTGTGTTCTTAGTGCCATACAGGTTCCTGACGCACAGGAGACAGTAAAGGAAAGGAAGCTTCTAGAATTCCAGCCAAGACTAGCAGCCCTGGGATGGGACACCATCATTGCCACTTTACAGGTGGGAACCTGGTTCAGATAGATTAAGATTCCTAAAGTTAAAGAAAAAAGTCCTTAGGGCGGCACCTATAGCTAAAAGGAGCAGGGCGCTGGCCCCATGTACACGAAGTGGCGGGTTCAAACCTGGCCCCGCAAAAACTGCAAAAAAAAAATGCTCCAAGTCCCCTGGGTAGCACCTGTGGCTCATCGAGTAGGGCGCTGGCCCCATATACCGAAGGTGGCGGGTTCAAACCCGGCCTCGGCCAAATTGCAAAACAGAAAAATAGCCGGACATTGTGGAGGGCGCCTGTAGTCTCAGCTACTCAGGAGGCTGAGGCAAGAGAATCACCTAAGCCCAGGAGTTGGAGGTTGCTGTGAGCTGTGTGACGCCACGGCACTCTACTGAGTGCGATAAAGTGAGACTCTGTCTCTACAAAAAAAAAAAAAAGAAAAAAGCCCTTAGTTTTTAGAAAAATATATTTAAATGTTTATGGATAAAATTATATGATGTCTAGAATTTGCTTCAAAACAACATAGAGTGGGAGGGGAAGATGACGAAGTGAAACAAGACTGGCTTGGCCGGATGCTGAGGACTGCTAAAGCTGAGTCACGGGCATGTAGAGGTTCACTAGAGCGTTCTCCTTGTTAGTTTTTACATTTAAAAGTTTCTGTAATAAAAAGATAAAAAGCACGATTGGGCTTGGTGCCTCATGCCTGTTAATCCTAGCACTTTGGGAAGCCAAGGTGGGAGGATCCTCTTGAGCTAAGGAGTTCAAGATCAGCCTGAGCCTGAGCAAAAGTGAGACTGCATCACTACCATAAACAGAAAAATTAGCTGGGCGTGGTGGCTCACGCTTGTAATCCCAGCACTTAGGAGGCTGAGGAGGGTGGATTGCCTGAGCTCACAGGTTCTAGACCATGCTGAGCCAGAGTGAGACCTCGTCTCTGAAAAAAAAATAGCTGGGCATCGTGGCAAACGCCTGTAGTCCTAGTTACTTGGGAGGCTGAGGCAAGAGAATCGCTTAAGTCCAGAAGTTTGAGGTTGCTGTGAACTGTGACGCCACAGCAGTCTACCAAGGGTGACAAAGTGAGACTCTGTCTCAAAAAAAAAAAAAAAAGAAAGAACAAGAAATAGAAAAATTAGATGGGCATTGTGGTAGGTACCTGTAGTTGCAGCTACTCCAGAGACTGAGACAGGAGGATCCCTTGAACCCAAGAGTTTGAAGTTGCTAAGAGCTAGGCTGATGCCACAGCACTCTAGCCTGGGACAAGAGTGACTCTGTCTCAAAAACAAAAAGATAAAAATTCAAAACAAAAAAATCACCTCATCTGGATGGCACCTGTGGCTCAAGAAGTAGGGTGCCGGTCCCATGTGCTGGAGGTGGTGGGTTCAAACCTGGCCCTGGCCAAAAACTGCAAAAAAAAAAAAAAAAAGATC
The DNA here is from genome assembly GCA_963574655.1 of Perodicticus potto. NCBI lineage: Eukaryota > Metazoa > Chordata > Mammalia > Primates > Lorisidae > Perodicticus > Perodicticus potto. The sequence continues at coordinate 40,842 of CAUYRH010059743.1, read as the reverse complement.
ACCTCATCTTCCAGAGAATGTGTAAGGCAGAGGTGGGTTTCAAACTGGGACCTGTGTTCTGTCTCCAAATTCTGAGTTCTCCCCACTCTACTATAATAATCACTTTGAGGCTCGGCACCCATAGCTCAGTGAGTGGGGCGCTGGCCACATACACGGGCCTTAACGGGTTTGAACCCAGCCTGGGCCTGCTAAACAACAATGATAACTGCAACCAAAAAAATAGCTGGGCATTGTGGCAGGCACCTGTAGTCCCAGCTACTTGGAAAGCTGAAGCAAGAGCTTATTAAACACAAGAGTTTGAGTTTGCTGTGAGCTATGACCCTACAGTACTCTACCAAGGGCAACATAATAAGACTCTGTCTCAAAAACAAAATCACTTTGAGACACCCTTCCTTCTTTCCATCCTTGCTATGTGGGTCCACAGCGCTGCTGATCAGAGCTGGGGAGTTAGGAAAGCACGTCAGTCTCTGTTAAGGGTCAAATGGCGGCAGACCAGCCTGGGACAGAGCAGGGCTAAGCCCTACTGCCTGGAGACTCCTGCCTACAAGGTAGTGGCACTTGGGTGTGTTGAGGACTTGGGAGAAGGTAGAAATGTAACAGCACAGGAAAGAGGGAGCAGTGAGTGCAGGTACACAGACAGGAGGCAGAGGCTGAGCTGCCTCCCATCATCTCTGGGGATTGTTGCTGCAGTCTCTGCATGCTTCATTTCCTGCAGTCTCTTTTCCCATACCCTCCACACTGCCCCAGAATGGTAAGCTCCAAACAGAAATCTGATCACATCTTCCTCCTGCTCATTAAAAACTTCCCAAAGTTCCCCTACTTAACTCCAGACAAAGTCTGCACTCCACAACCTGATCTTCAACGTGACTATCTCTAACCAGTCTTCACTTCCACCTCCCACCCCTGACCATGAACACCCACAAACCCATGAGTCCCTTTTCTCCAATGTCCTCTCTTCCTAACACACCCCTCCTCCTCCTGAAAACTCCTACAGGAGACCTGCTCAGATATCACCTCCCTTGTGGAGGTAGTCCTCACTCTGCCCCAGCTCTTTCTGCTACCAAAACACCCCACACTGTACTTGGGGATCGGTCTCCCAGTGAGAAGGTGGACTCAGGTGGGGAGAGGCAACAGATATGATCAATACAAGGTGGCTATTATCACTACCAGTGACAAATAGCATGGCCTCTGGGCAGCAGGCAGGAGCTGTGCCAACCATCACAGTGCCTGGCACAAAGCAGCTGCTGGAAGAGGCTGCCCCGTGAGTGGAGGGTAAGAACAGCAAGACGCTGAGCAGAGGCTTCCTGACCTTGGCTGAGACAACCCTGCTGTGGTGCCCTTCACAAGTCTGTAAAGCTCACCGCTGCAAGAGGCTAATTAGTGCCCAAAAATGCTATAGCAGTTTCCTTCAAAGGTTCCAGACAAATGGAAAATGACACCAACAGCTTGATGCTCTCCTCACCTCCATGGCTGCAAACCTAAAGAATATTTATGATCCATGGGATCAGAGATTTGGTGTCTTAGAAGCAAAAAAAGTTCACAAGATGAACTAACACAAACCATCTGCTCTTGAGTGGGAAAAGAGATTCCCATATTCAGTTATTCTCCACAATGCACCAGGCACCTGCTTCTCTTACGAAAAATATATGAGCCAACACAATGATTTTTATTTAACTTAGAATAAAACCAACGTCTCCTACATGGAGGGGTGAAAAGCTGAACACAAATACGCCTGACGAATGGAGCTACAGAAGCCTTCTAGTGGGGAACTGGGAGGCCCTGCGCTTGTGATCTCCATATTAAATGCTTAGTGACAAGGCCTAACAGAGGAGAACAAATGCTCTTGGAGATGTTTGCATGATAGCATAGAGAGAACCTCGTCGGGAGGCTGCTGTTAGAGGAGCTTCCCTCCTCCTCCATTTCTCATAGGCTGGCTGCTCCTGCAACTCCCAGCACTGCACTCCTGACATGCCAGCAGATGCTGCACACACGGCTGCCACCACCACAGCCGCCACACTAATTCTTCATCCTGGGGGCCAATGGGAATGTAGGATTTCCCATTAAGCAGGGCCATGGACACCAAAATAGCTCATCTGACCTTTGCAAATACCAAAGGGTGGGTTTAAAGCAGGAACTGGCAAAATGTGATGCAAAAGCCTTTAGTGTTCCTTTCAGAGATGATTTTATGCAGCCATTAGCCAAGAAACAGACTGCCTAGAGGACCAACAAGGCTAAAAATTAGGTAGAAACAGCCAAAATGGAAGTGAGGTAGCCACCAACATTTCAACACACACATAGACACATACACACACAGTGTTTCTTGATGAATTATTTAACTTACATTAAAAGTACATACCACTCAGAAATCTCCTGGCATTGAATTGAAAACAATGTCAAACTGGGACCCATCAGTTCTCTGAGAGAACCCTTACCTATTGAAACAAACATGGATTTCATTGTGTGATATCAGTTGGACTCCATCAGACAATAAAGAACTAATAGCGGCAAGTGAAATACCACTTGCCTATAGTCCCAGCTACTCAGGAGGCCGAGGCAGGAGGATCACTTGATCTCAGGAGTTTGAGGCTTCAGTGAGGTATACTTATGCCACTGCACTCTAGCCTAGGGAACAGAGTGAGATCCTATCTCAAAAAACCCCAACAATAGCCGGGCGTTGTGGTGGGTGCCTGTAGTCCCAGCTACTCAGGAGGCTGAGGCAAGAGAATCACCTGAGCCCAGGAGTTGGAGGTTGCTGTGAGTTATGTGACGCCATGGCACTCTACCAAAGGCAATAAAGTGAGACTCTGTCTCTAAAAAAAAAAAAAAACAACCCAACAATAATAATGAAAAATAAATCCATAAAAATTAAATAAAAAGAGCTAATACTGCCACAGACCCTCTCCCAGGAAGATCCACATTACATGGGACCAAACTGATTATTGAGTACAGACATACCATTTTCCCTCCATGTATAGCCTATAAATCTTAATCAAGCATTGATATTTTAGGAGCAAAACTGACTCCTTAATATTTCAAGGAGATTTTCATTACATGGCTACAATTCAGCACCACACAAAACTAGATCCTAAGTAATCTTAATAAAATGTAAGACTCTGGGTTTTTTCCTTTTAGAAAAAGTAATTTCCATTAAAAAAAGAAACCTTAAAGTGAAAAGAAGACAAGCCACTCACATAAGCCTGCCACCATCCTACTTTAATTGCTTATAACAACTTTTTTTTGTAGAGAGAGTCTCACTTTGTCAGCCTCGGTAGAGTGCTGTGGCATCACAGCTCACAGCAACTTCCAACTCCTGGGCTTAGGAGATTCTCTTGCCTCAGCCTCCCGAGTAGCTGGGACTACAGGTGCCTGGCTATTTTTTGTTGCAGTTTGGCCAGGGCCAGGTCTGAACCTGCCACCCTGGATATATGCAGCTGGCACCCTACTCACTGAGCCACAGGTGCCACCCTTTTTTTTTTTTTTCTTTTTTTTTTGAGACAGAGTCTCACTATGTCATCCTCAGTAGAGTGCTGTGGTGTCACAGCTCACAGCAACCTCAACTCTTGGGCTTAAGCAATTCTCTTGCCTCAGCCTTCCAGGTAGCTGGGACTACAGGTGCCCGCCACAATGCCCAGCTATTTTTTGGTTGTAGTTGTCATTGTTGTTTGGCAGCCCTGGGCTGGGTTCGAAACCACAAGCTCCAACGTATGTGGCTGGCACCCTAGCTGCTGATCTATAGGCGCCGAGACTATTTATAACAACTTTATTGAGATATAATTCTCATACCATAAAACTCACCCTTTGAAGTCAATAACTCAGTGGGTTTTAGTGAATACACTTAGAGCTGCGCAAGTATCACCATGATCTAACTCCAGAATATTTTAAATATCCCAAAAAAGAAGCTCTATACCTGTCTGTAGTCCCTTCCCATTCATCTTCCTCTTAGCCTCCTACAACCACTCATCTGCTTTCTCTCTATGTAGATATGCATATTCAAGACATCTCATATAAATGCAATTATTCAATATGTAGCCTTTTGCTTCTGACTTCTTCCACTGAGCATAATGTGTTCACCTAATTCAATTTCTATTAGCACTTCATTAGATTTCCTTCCCATCTTGATTCTTATACATTTAAAACGTAATCCTTTAGGCTGGGCACAGTGGTTCACACCTATTAATTCCAGCACTGTAGGAGGCCAAGGCAGGTAGATTACCTGAGCTCGAGACCAGCCTGAGCAAGAATGAAATCCTGTCTCTAAAAATAGCTGGGCGTTGTGGCGGGTAACTGTAGTCCCAGCTACTTGGGAGGCTGAGGAAAGAGGATCACTTGAGCCCAATAGTTCGGGGTTGCTGTAAACTATGATGCCATGGCACTCTACTGAGGGCAACAAAGTAAGAGTCTGTCTCAAAACAAAACAAAACAACCAACTTAATCTTTTGCTAACATTACAAAGTCAAGGCTGGTTTTTGCTGAACAATCACTTAACAGACCCAAAGCTAGGATCGTGTGTCCAAAGGCCGAAGGAGACTTATCCTGCTCTCTGAATGTCAACCCATTGTATTGGTCTAACTTTAACAGGACAACCCCACACACTAAACATAATCTTCAGTGAAGAACAGGAAAAGATTCCATCAAGCTCTGTTTTGCAAATGTTATGAGCTAAACTGTCCTCCCCCCAAATTCAAATGTCCCCCCTGACCACTAGTACCTCACAATATGACTATATTTGGAAACAGGTTCTTTACAGAAGTGATTAAGTTAAAAAATTGGGGAGCTTAATCTAATTATGTGTGCACAGAGAGACGCCCATGTGAGGACAGAGCAAGAAAGTGTCCATATTCAAGCCAATGAGAGAAGTCTTAGAAGAAGCCAAAATTATCAACACCCTGATTTGGACTTCTACCGTCCAGAACTTAAGAACTATTCTGGCTCAGTGCCTGTGGCTCAAGCGGCTAAGGCACCAGCCATATACACGTGAGCTGGTGGGTTCGAATTCAGCCCAGGCCCACCAAACAACAATGATGGTTGGAACCAAAAACATAGCTGGGCATTGTGGTGGGCGCCTGTAGTCTCAGCTACTTGGGAGGCGGAGGCAGGAGACTCGCTTAAGCCCAGGAGTTGGAGATTGCTGTGAGCTGTGATGCCACGGCACTCTTCCCAGGGCAACAGCTTGAAGGTCTGTCTTAAAAAAACAAAACAAAAAAAAAGAAAGAAAAAGAAATATTCTGTTAAGCCACCCAGTCTTTAGCATGTTGTCACAGTAACCCTAGAAAATATCTCATTTAAATGCTCTTTAGTACACACTTAGAAAAGTAGAATTTTTATCCCCATTCTACAGATGAGGAATCTAAGGCTCAAAGGAGTTAGTGGAACTGGGACTCAAAGTGGAGTTTATCTGATTTCAAAACTTTCATTCTTTTCAGAAAGTACAACATACTATAATTTATTTTTAATTTTTTTGTAGTGTAAGAGGTCATACTGTTAAAATAAATAAAAAAATCTTTGTTCTATTTTTAAAAAACCAGTATATACTCTTTCCTTAATATACCTGGTTATAGTTCAAAATCAGAATTGGTTCATTTCAGAAATATTTTTGAGCCAGGCGTGGTGGGTCACGCCTGTAATCCCAGCACTGTGGGAGGCTGAGGCAGGAGGATTGCTTGAGCTCAGGAGTTTGAGACCTGTCTGAGTGAGAGTGAGACTTCAACTCAACAAAAAAATAAAAAAACCCAGCCAGATGCCACGTGAGCGCCTGTAATCTTGTGGCTCGGGAGGCTGAGGTTCCAGTGAGCGATGGTGACACCACTGCACTCTGCTCAAGGCATAGGGTGAGATTCTGTCTGAATAACAACAAAAACAAAAAAAAGAAAGAAAGAAAATTTAATTCAGAGTCAAGTTCCAAACTTAAAAATAAAAGTTAGAGCCTCTCCCAGCTGTTCAAGATAGCTCAATAAACCAAGCCCCAGCTTCTTAAGAAGTAAAGAGAGAAGGGTTTTTAAATATACAAATTTTATAAAGAAAAATAAATTATTAAATTAAATTAGTCATTTTGAAGCAAATTTGTTTCCAGATTGAATTATTTCCAAAATAATAGAGTGACAAACGAACCACCCCTCCTTTCAAGTTCTCATCGACCCTGTGTTTAGCAGGTAATGTACATGAGGTCAGAATTTTTATTGCAAGTAAAAGCATTTCAAAATTTTCTAAGCATGTGTGTGTATGTTTGTGTATCATCCTTAGCTGCACACATACAACCAATTTACTTGAAGAAAGTTGCTCAAAAATAGTTGTTTGAATAGAAACTTGTTTTGTTATGACATTTTAGTCTGATGAGAAATATAGTTAGACAGGGCACTTGGAGTGAATGACCTGAAGTGAGAAAAATTAATAAAGAGTAGGTTTTTCTAGTTCTGAAGGTCTAATGTCCTTTTCTTTTTTCTTTTTTTTTTTTCCTTTCGGAAAATTAGTGTTATCTATTAAGAGTTATATAGTTTTCACACTCCCATCTTTTCAGTTTATTATCTCCAAAAGAAAATGTTACTTGTGTATATACATGTGTTTATATACATATATATGCATGTGTGTGTATGTGGAGATAAATGAACTCTTTTATAAGAATTTAATAACATTTCAATTCAAATTTTGTGTAGATTCAAACAGTAGTTGTGTACAATGTTTCATGCCCTATAATTTACAAGATAGCACAAAAAAAAAATAGCAGAAGTTACAAAAGAAACATCGCATCTAGGGGCTCAGAGCAGTGTGTGAGAGGCTGAGGTCAGGTGTTACGCACATGAACTCATGAAAGAATTCATGCCTCTTGGGGGTGGGATGCAATTATGAGACTTTACCTAACAAATGCAGCCAGTATAACCTAATTCTTTGTTCCTTCAATGAACCTGAAACAAGTAAAAAAAAAAAAAAAAAAAAAAAAGAGTAGTAAGTGCCAAAAAGTGTACTACAAAGAAAGATAAATATAAGCTTGGAAAATTACATAGCAGTTTTTAGAATAATCAGAAGTTTAAATGAAGGTTAAGAGAAGGAAAAGTAGGACTTTATTCAGGAGAACAGGAGAGAGACTTAAATTCATAAAATAAATATATATTAATAAAATCCAAATATATATAAAACTGTTATTCCAATATTGGTTCAAGGGAAAAATCCAAAAGAGTTTATGTCAGTGGTAACATTTAGTTTGTCAGTACCTAATTGTGACTACTTTCAGTGGCCTTAGAATTTATAGCTAAGTTTTGGCTACAATTGAGTAGAAACTTAGTCTCTGATATACACAAATAAACCAGGCCCAGGGAGAATTTGGTAACATATTCAGTGCATAGAGGGCATAAATAAATATTTGCTTGATTAGGCTAAAAGTGACTAATAGTTATAAGGTATGTGAAGTAAAACAATGCTTAATTTTAAAATTCTTACAGATATTATCTTATTATTGAAATGTGAAAGGCAATTATCAAACTGTCACTGAAGTTTTTATATTATTCCAAACTATTAATAAAAAAGCTTTTAAAAATAAAACATTTTGGTTCATTAGCTACAGGGTTCCAGAGATGATATATTAGAAGAGTGTGTTTATACTGATTGGATATCTACCAGTGATGATATCTTTGTGACTAAGAGATAATGTCATTATCATAGATAATGTTTAGCTTATTTCAAATTGCTTTCAAGTGGAGAGATGGAATTATAATGCCTAATCAATCCTGCCTACTTGGCAATCTCTAGATATGCCTTTATGCACATGGACTCTATAGGAGTAATACATTTAGGACAAAGCACAGCTGTGAAGGGCATGTTAATGGAATGTGCTTGAGAGTATAAACTCTTCAACTGAGTCTCAAAAATTTTTTTTGGTGTGCTTTGTGTAGACAATTCATACCCAGCTCAACTGAAAACCTTTTCTTCAAGTATGCTAAGATTGCATCCACACATGGAATTGGGGAATATTAAGGGATATTACTCATTCAGTTACAGTCAATTTCTCAATAATATAATGTCCCCACAGTAAAACCCTATAATGGTAATGAGGACTGAGGACTCTTTACAGGACTGAGTCAAGTATCTTACTATTGCACATGTTATTGTAATGTTGTCTGATATTCAGGTAATTTATTTTCCTTCTTTAGGAAAAGTGACTGTGTTCTTTTACTTTTGCAGCCACAGTATAATCACTAGTACTGTGTTTCTCTTTCTTCTCCAGTGTAAGAGATTTTCAAGGTCAGCTGTGTCTAGAAATTGGACTAAAAATCCCAACTGATATGACAGTGTTGTCATATGAACAAAAGAAAACCATTTTATAAAAAAGAAAGGCTAATTAGATAAGAAGTCTCCATTGGATTTTCTCTCTTTGTAAAATTAGTAGATGGTAAAAATTAGAATAACTGAAAGAAAAGAAGTGTGCCCTAGTTAAAAACCTCACTCTTAAATTAGGCCCAATTGATAAGGTATATGATACATTAAGAGTACCACAGGAATAGATGGGAAGATTACACTTGTTGAGCAACTTATTTGAGCTTCAACTTAAGAAAATCTCTATTCATATTATTCCCCCCCTCCCCGAGATATAGTAGAATCATTTAAAATTCTCTACTTTCTTCAACACTAAGTTAAGTTTGTTTTTTTCATGTCAAACCTGACTGCACAACATAACATAAGTAATCATTTCCATAGATTTCTAGGGAATGAACATATGTCTCATATTTGTTAATGATGGTCATGTTTATAAGTTACCTACCAGACTGTACCTGGCATGCTGGCATAGTGATTTGGGTATTTTGATGGCTGCTACCACCAAATGGAACATGTGATGTTCCACATCAACAGATGTCTAAAAGCAGCAGATAGGCAATTACCTGGTCTAATCTGTGATGCTTGGTATATTCAGTAATAACGAGTTTGTTGAGTCTGTATTTAGAAACTTCATACATGAGGTTTTTCATGAATGATATTCCTCAAATATCCAAAGTGATTTAACCTAATAGAATTGGTTTAGAAAAATGTACTTACTGGTGGATTTTAATTTGTCTATATTAAAAAGATTATTTTATCCAAATGAAATGTTTTTTGAAATATGAAAGGATTAATCCTTATGTGAAATATTTTCTGGGACTCAAATCATATCGGGTAATAGAAAGTAACTTTCATTTACTGAATGAATATTTTGTGCTTAGTTTTTACATAGCATCTGGCATAAAATACAAGGATTACTTCCCAAACAATGAAATACTGACTTTATAAATGGCTGAAATGAGAAGTAGGGTTTTCAAAATAGGTGCTCCATATATTGTATAAAAATGGCAAATTTCCTAATGCCACTCATTTTTTCAATCTTTAATTTTCAAAAAAATATTATCTTATGAACCATGCATTTTCAAACAGGGCCTACATCATTTTGTGGAAATTTTTAAAATGAAATTTAGTATGACCACACTTATATAAGCAATAAACACTCGCAAGGGATATTGAGGGAAAAAAATGTCCAAAACAAAACAAAAACAAAATTGAATAATGTAAGTGGCAAAATGAATATAAAGTGTAAATCCCTACAACAAAACCTGAATACATTGAAAAATAAAATGAAAAGGAAACTTACAATTAAACTTGAAACAAAAGAAGACTGGCAAAATAAAGTTAGAATTCATGGAACATAAAACCACAAATAATTGAAAGAAGAAAATTATGATGAATATAAGTAAAAAATTGTCCTATTTAACCAACACTTATTAAGTACTCTTATGCAGATGGTATTGATTTTGACCAAAAGAAAATCACAGATCTGACAAAAAAAACAATGGACACATATTGATATGGTTAAAGCCTCCATTTCTTCCATTGCTTTATAGTTTGTCACACCACCAATTAGGAAGCTTTCTGCTTAGCAAAGCTATTAAAGTATGTTATTATATTATACACAAAATCTCTTAAACATTTTACAGAAGTGTATTTAAGTATTTGCCACAAAACCCACCCCCTCTGACAGCTCCAAGTGGCCCCACATCACCCAGGATTGGTAACTGTCCTCTGCACTCATTGTACTTGTCCCTGTGAACTCCTCAATTCCTCCTCCCAATTAATGGGACAAAATGCCCAAATAAACAAGAAAAGGAGGACCTTTAAAAGCTCTACTACTTCAATAAAAAGACTTCACTGTGAATTGTTGAACCTCAGAGTTGACACTTTACTATGACTGACAGCATAGCCATCGCTCTCCCCACTTAGGCACCTCATTAATGACACTCACCTCCCCGTGCTTTGAGAGTTTTCATACTTTGGCAGTTAAAGTCATTTGGCCTTTGGCCTTGTGTCTTCAGGGGTTAGACACATTGACTTTGGAGGAAAGATTAAATTAACCATAGCTAGACTGAAGAATAACTAAAGAAAATAAAAAGATGAAAAGATAAAGAAATGAGGAAGCACATTAGATGTCAAATGAGGAAGTCATTAAACTAATGAAATCTTAGATTGAATAATTGGCAGAATTTCCTGAAACAAAGGGCTCTTCAACTCTGAAGTGCTATTGTCCTTTGAGAAAAGCGATTGAGCAGCCACTTGGGTCAGCTAACACTAGATTGTCATCCCATGGAAAACTGAGTTGGATTAACAACACGAATCAGACCAGGAAAATTCTGTTGGTGATTAAAACTCAGCTGTGTTTGTGGGCACATCAAGTCATTGTTATTTCCTTCTCACCCTTGAAAAGTACAAAATAGTCCAGGTAACTGTACCAGCAATTGATCTTCATTGTCCTCTGGGAAGAAATTTTGTTTTCACTTTATAGAATCATCCAGACTAATGTAGGGCTTTTTCTGTCCTTAGGTTCTGGCATATTGTCTGTCACTGTAAATGTGAATAGTGTATGACTATGTTTGATAAAACTAAGATGAATAATTTTAAAAGAACCTCTAGATATTTTCTAATTTCTGATTCTAGATCTTTTTGATTTCATTGCCTGTGTGTCTTAAAGAATGATTCAAAGAGGACTGTGGTCATTCACGTATGTTTAGTGCTCATTAGATACTTAAGTTTCACTGTATCTCACCATGCATAATGTTTTCCATGTGCAAAATTTAATAAGATACAGGGATGTTTGTTTTATGTGTACCTCCAAGCCCATTGAGGTGCCACTTTTCAAGTTCTGCGCTTGAATGCCCTAAATTCCCTTAATAAACGAGTCCAGATGGAGTGTGTATGTGAGAAAGGGTTGGTTGGGTTCTTGAGATGTAGACCACAAATAGTGTTAGATCCAATCACTCCAAAAGATGCCACATGGCCTGGGGTAATTTTCCATAGCAAAATCTAAATAACGTTATTCATTTGCAAATAGTCTAAATATCATAATTAGAACATGTTGCTGCTATAGAACCCTAATTATTGATAAAAAGAACTTTCATCATGACCATCTCTCTTTTAAGGGAAATGATCATTATACCTAACTCCACCCTTTCAATCCCTGGATCATTCCTGAAAATGCCAAACCCATTGCTTGGTTTGGACTTGTTGTTCTGACTGGTAACTAATGATTTATGTCTTTTGCAAATCTCATACATATGGAATCATTACTAGGTGAGAAGCAAAATCACGAAGAGTGGATGTCTCAGCAATCATCACACATACTTACTAAGTGTACAGCTAGTTGTAGTTGCTGACAAGACAGGGCATTTTTTCTTCCTTTTCATTGCATCTCATATGAGAGGCATTGCAACATAATCTAAAAGAACATTTAATCTAGTCAGATTCAACTTCAGCAGCCATCACGCCCACTAGGTCTCTCTGCAAATATAATACATGTATGATGTATATGTGTATTATATACAGTATCTGTATATCTCTATATAACATCAAAGCCAGGCTACCTTCATGAAGTGAAGGGGGCTGCCTACATGATATCATACAGAGAACATCCTTGTTTAAATATATACCTCCTTATTATCTGTGACAATTCCTATAAGTCCATTATTGAACACCCTTGAAAGGAAAACATGGTAACCCATATAGGCTAAAATCCTGATTAGTTGAGAACAAGTGGTAAGCCAGTCATCTGGGTGCATAATAATACTGGGGTCTAGGAATAGTCAATGGTCATTCAGTTATTAATTTAAGAAATGTTGACTGGGTGTTTGTTTTATTATAGATAATAATCACACATACATGGCAGTGGATATGTGTGATTATTTAAAGACCCGAGAGTTCTCTGATGGAGACAAGCAAGAAATATGGTGCTCAAAGCAAAGAAAGTGTCATGACAGGAAAAGACAGGGACCTAGAGAAGCATGTGGGGGATGCACCTGTCCCAGGCTGGGTTAAGAGGAGCAGCGGGGAGGCTTCCTGCAGGAGACCAAATGTGAGCTACCTCTGAAAGGACTCAACCTGCAGCACTGCCATGCACTATTCTATATGTTTTCACATGTTATGTTAATCAGAACTTCTACACTTACACTCCCTAACTAACAGAAGGTCAAGAATAATTTCTGTGATGATTCAGAAGAGTGACTTCTTGGAGATGATAGTAGTTTTATTATTAAGAGTTACAAAATGGCCCATGAACTAACAATCAGCAGACATAGACCGTTTGTTAAACTTGGGCTCATTTGTGGAATTTTGAGCAAATACTATGTCCTTTGTGTGTCTTAATTTTCTCATTTGTGAAACGTGTAGTTGGCTTACCCAATCATACTTTATGTAGGGTATATTCCACGCCCAGGATGGGGCAGGAACTGGTGTTTTGTCCATGTTACCTGGGACAAAAGCCCGGGTCCTTTCCTTCCTACCTTCAAAAGAGTAAGCATATGGCACATAGGTCTTCATACAAGTTTTTATTGATATTTACTTCACCATTTTGTACAGTGGCTACAAAATGTCTATCCTTAGAAAATAATTTATTATATTTACCATAATATTTTTAAAATTTTGTTATAGAAACTTACCTTCCTTAGATGATTATCAAAAGGAAAATACACTAAATATTGCAGTTCATTCTCATAATAGAACTCACTTTAGTCAAAAATCATGAAATATAGAATGTAATTACAAAGCATCTTAAATTTGCTTTTTAGCTGGCTCTCAGTAATATAGGTTGCATTTTTTGAAAAGGAGGAAAAATAAGCTTATTAACAATAGAGTATAGTCATACTTCACTGAAAGTGTTTTATTTTTTTAAATTATACTTTGTGGTAACAACTCAAATTTCCAAAGGAAAAATCTGTATTAACAAAAATAGCATGGTTAAAGAACCATTCAAAATATAATTCTTTTCATATATATAGTGTTTTTAAAGAATAGGAGTAAAAATAATTATACATTTTTATTTATAATTATCTTTGGTTATTTTACAGGGTGAATTTATAAATCAGAAAAGAACATTTTTTTTTTTTTTTGCCCGAGGCTGGGTTTGAACCCACCACCTCTGATAAATGGGGCTGGTGCCCTACTCCTTTGAGCCACAGGCGCCATCCCAGAAAAGAACATTTTTTCAAACATTAGTCGAGTCAGGATTGATAGCAGCAAATTTTTATAAGGGTATTCTTTATAGGAATCTTGAAGCTAAGTCAGTCTTTAAAATATACATGCATTAATGAGCTCCATGAATCTGACTGGAGGAGATATAACTAAAAATAGGTCATCCCCCCAAAAGTTATTAATCAATCATGAAAAAAAGTAAATCATTTCCCAAGAAAAATGTATGAAGTAGTAAAAACAAACATATTAGAACTGTCTGTTTGAAGTAGATTAGGGGTGTGTGATCTTAGTGGGACAATTAACTTCCCCTCAAATAATATCAATGTATTTGCTGAACAAATGTTGTGCTCAGGAAAAATAAGGCTGTGTTTACCTGAAAGCTTAAATATTGCTCTGGATACTCATCAGTCATTACCATATGTGAGAGAAATGAGTGGCCATAAATGTCCCTGTTTCACAGTCAGTATTGAAAATAGCAGTCCTTCAGTATAATTAGGGCCATAGTAAATCACCTGCGGACAGATTAGTTCTGTCAAATTAATAAAAGATCAATAAATTGTATTTGCACAGGATGTTCTATTCTTTCTTAAGGTACAACTACTTCCTTAAATACTAAGACCCTACTAGACTTTGTCTGACATCAGTTTTTCATTACTTGAAAGAAGCTGAGACTGGGTAAAGAGCTGTGAATCCCAAGTTGTTATTAGTGGTCATAAAGCCCTTAGAATTTTAGAACATTACATTGAATTCTAAAGATTAAATATAGGCAAATACAGATTTTCATAAAGTCAATTAAGAAGGGCAAGCTAGAATTCCAAGAGCCATGGTTTTCTTTACCAATTGTTCTTTTTGAAAGCTTAACATAATACAATATGTGTAATATAGTATTTCATGTCAGTCTAGGAAATCTTTGACATTCAGTGTGAAGATCAAAATGAATCATGGGAATGATTAATGACGGGATTTGTAAACTACTTCCCCAGGTCATTCCTACAAAGAACTTTCTTCTCATCATGACCTGTCACCTTAACAATGCCTAATTTCTCTCTCTTCTGACACCGTCAAAAGAGGATTAAGACGAAGAATTAATGATTGGGTGGTGCCTGTGGCTCAATAGAATAGGGCGCCAGCCCTATATACCAGAGGTGGTGGGTTCAAACCTGGCCCTGGCCAAAATAAAAACTGCAAAAAAAAGAATTAATAATAATAACGTTTTAGTGAATTTTGCTATGGTGCTGCTGAAAAACAGTCTTTTTGCCTAGGCAAGTGACTAGTTGGCTTTTCTCCAGTGGTAGTCACTGACAAGAGAATTTCAGGGCAAAAAATTTACTTGGGTGGTGATTCCAGAAAATACCAGATGAAAGCAGTAAAGAGAAGGCAGGACCACAAAAGATACAATGTTAAGCAGGCTTCAGCTATTGGAAACCAGACATACCTCAGGATTATCCCACCTGAGTGAGGCAGAACTGAGGTATTTACCTTCACATCACATAGGATGAAGGATGAGGCCTTAGAACAGCAGTTCTCAACCAGTGGGTCGCGACCCCTTTGTAACAATGAAAATACATCGTGGCATTGGGAAGGTTGAGAACCACTGCCTTAGAATGAGGAAATAAGCAAAGATACCCAGAAATATTAAATATAGAAGCATTTTGCACAAGATAAGATTATTAAAACACATCTATTATGTATATTATTCAAGGAAAGTTGAAATAGTACCCTACATCACATATAAAATATAATAATTATAGAACTGAGAGAATCTTTAAATACTCCCACAAACCACAAGCCTAGATGGAGTAACAGGTGAATTCAATTAAGCCCTTAAAGACTGAAAAATCCCAGTGTTTTACAAAATTTTTCCAGAGTATAGACTGACAAAACTTTTCACAATCAAAACAAATATAGATATGTCATGCATGAATGTTAATTTATGATCCTAAAAAATCACATAAAACATAATCCTATGGGGCATTTAGGGATAAATATAAAGAAAATAAATGGAATTCATTCCAAGAACACTGAGATGATTCAGTATTAGAAAATCTTTCAATATAATTCACCATGTTGATAAATCAAATGACCAAAAGCTAAGGGCATTTGCTGAAACTCATCATCCATTCCTAATTTTCATAAAAATCTTCAACAAATTTTGAATAAATTTACAAATTATTAAACACTAGAAACATTCATAATAAGTTTACAACAAAATAAGGTGTTTGTTATTTCAGCAAAGGTGCTCTATTAGTTTCATCTGTTGCTGTGTAAGACATCCCCACAAACTTTAGAAGTTCGGGGACATATTTCTTTCCTAATGCCTGTGGATCAGTAACTCGGGAGCAGTTAAGTTGAGGGCCTCTTGCTCAGGCTCTCTCACAAAGCTTCAATCAAGACGTTAAGCTGAGTTTAGTTCTTTTAAGGATTAATGTGGAGAAATTTTACCATACTACTTAAGCAAAAGTAAAATTTCAGTGATCAAAGATTTTATTTATTTGTGTAAGTTTAAAAGGTGTAAGTGCAATTTTGATAGAGATACACATTGCATAGTGGTCAAGTGAGGGTTTTAGGGAATTCATTAACCGAATAACGTACATAATACACTTTAAGTAGTTGCCCATCATCAACCCCCCACATCCCTTTCCCCTTCCCAGTTTCCATTGTCTGTCATTCCACTCTCCACATCCAAGTGAACACATTGTTTTAGTTCCTACTTAGAGTGAAAACACGTATATTTGTCTCCCTGTGTGTGGCTTATTTCACATAAGATAATGACCTCCAGTTTCAGCCATGTTTCTGAAAAAGACATGATCTCATTGTTTATATGGCCGAATAGTACGCCACCAGTAGAAATTCTTTTGATACATTGATCTGTTTTCCTTTGGGTACATATTGAGTAGTCAGATTGCTGGACTGAAGTGTAGTCCTACTCTTAGTTCTTTGGGAAATCTCCATACTGTCTTCCAGAGAGACTGTACTAATTTACATCTCCAATAATGTAAAAGGTTTCCCTTTACTTTGCATTCTCATTACCATCTATTATTTTTTGTCTTTTTAATAGTAGTAATTTTGACCAGGGCAAAATGATATCTCATTATGTTTTCAATTTACATGTCTCTAATGGGTAGTGACATCAAGCATTTTTTTCTCTACCTGCTATCCAGGTATGTATGCCTTTTTTTTTTTTATTGTTCTTATTACTAAATCATAGCTGTGTACATTAGTGGCAATCAAGGGGTACAATGTGCTGGTTTCATATACAATCTGAACTATTTTCATCTATCTGATTAACATAGCCTTCATGGCATTTTCTCAGTTATTGTATGAAGACATTTGTATTCTGCATTTAGTAAGGTTTGACTGTACCCTTCTAAGATGCACTGTAGGTGTGGCCCCACCAATTGCCCTCCCTCTACCCAAACCTCACTCCTCCACTCCCCTCCCTTGCCTCTTTCCCAATATTCTTGTACTATAGTTGGGTTATAGCCCTCATATGAAAGCTATAATTTAGCTTCATAAACATCTATTTATTCACGTCCTTTGTCCAATTTTTAAAGGAATTATTTTTTTATTGTTGTTGAATTGTTTCCATTTCTTTTAATTGTGGGTTTTAGTCTCATGTTGCAAACAATTTCCCCCATTCTCAATGTTGTCTGTTCACTATGTTTATTATGCGGAAACTTTTTAGTTTAATTAAATCCCATTTTTTAATCTATGTTTTTGTTGCCTATAATTTTGAGGTCTTAGTCATAAAGTCTTTGCCTAGACTAATGTCCAGAAGAGTTTTTCTAAGTTTTCTTCTAGTATTTTATAGTTTGGGGTCTTACATTTAACTCATTAATTTTCTTTGATTTTTTTTTTTTTAATATGACGAGAATACTGAGTTCCAGTTTCTGGCAAAGCAATTTCCCAGCTCCATTTATTGAAAAAGGTGTTCTTTCCCCAGTGTATGTTCTTATTAGCTATGTCAAAGATTAGTATGCTATAAATATGTGACTTTATTTTGGGGTTCTATATTCTGTTCCATTAATCTATATATTTATTTTTATACATATAATATACTGTTTTGGGTATAATAGCCTTGTAATATAATTTAAAGTCAGGTCATGTAATGCCCTCAACCTCATTCTTTTTGTCTGTGATTGCTTTGGCATTTGAGTACTTTTTTGATTCCATTTGACTTTTAGGACAGATTTTTCTAATTCTGTGAAGAATGACATTGATACTTTGATAAGGATTAGATTGAATTTGTAAATTGCTTTAGGCAGTACAGTTCTTATAATCTAATTCTGGTTCATGAACATGGGATGTTTTTACATTTGTTTGTATCATCTACAATTTTTTTCATCAGTTTTTTTTTTTTTTTGTAGAGACAGAGTCACTTTATCACCCTCGGTAGAGTGCTGTATCATCACACAGCTCACGGCAACCTCCAACTCCTGGGCTTAGGTGATTCTCTTGCCTCAGCCTCCCAAGTAGCTGGGACTACAGGCGCCTGCCACAATGCCTGGCTACTTTTTTTGTTGCATTTTTGCCGGAGCCAGGTTGGAACTGCCACGTTCAGTATTTGGGGCCGGTGCCCTACCCACTGAGCCACAGGTGCCACCCCATCAGTGTTTTCTATTTTTCCTTGTAGAGATCTTTAACTTCCTCAGTAAATTTACTACTTTATTTACTACTGGGTATTTTTCAATAGCTATTCTAAATGGTATCCCCTTCTTGATTTCATTTTAAGCTAAATTGAAATTGAAGTGTATAGAATCACTACTGATTTTTATGTATTGATTTTATATACTATAACTTCTCTAAATTCCAATGATCAAAGATATAAACAACATATATCACACACCAGAAATAAATACGCTTTCTTTTTCCTTTTTCTGTCTTTGAAAGGAAATGCCTTTTCATGTAAGACTCAAAAGCCAGAATCCATAAAGGTAGGTACCCTTGATTCATGTTAATAAATATATTAAAACTTCTTTGCAATAAGCACATCCTAACCAAAATAAAACAGTACAACAGAACAGCGCCTGTGGCTCAAAGGAGTAAGGCCCTGGCCCCATATACCGGAGATGGCAGATTCAAACTCAGCCCCAGCCAAAAACTGCAAAAAAAGCAATAAAAAATAAAACAACAACAACAATAAAAAACACAAAATTGGCAAACATTTATAACGTAAAAGTATACAAAATTAGAGAACATTTATAATGTAAAAAAGAGCTTATTTCCTTAATAGAGAAAATTTTTGACAGATAAGAAAAATTCTAAAATTTATGAGACAAATGTGCAAAGTATTCAGTATTCACAAACAAAGACCAGAAAATGGCTTATTTGTATAAGATAAATATCCAGCTTCACCCATTCTTTACATAATCTCAATGTTGCCATATTTTCATGGATCAGACTTTTAAAATATGAGAATTCCTTTACAAGAATATGACTATAACATGGAATCTCCTACACTGTTATAGGAAGCTTAAGTTGTTATTATTTCTGTTGAAGACAAATTTTAATTAAAACATATACTTGATATTTGACTCTGCAATTCCCTTCCTAGAAATCTATGCTAAAAATACTTTCCACTCTCTAATATATCTACATGTTTATCACTTCTGCTTTATAATTGCAAACCTTGGGGAAAACTAAAAGTCTTTCAGTAGAGTACTAGTTAAGTAAAGCATAATATATCCAGACAATAGTATATTCTGCAGGTCTTAATAGTGAAGCTAATGCAGAGATCTCCAAAAGAGTATAATTAAGATGACCTTTAAAAGGGGGAAAGAATGATTATAATATGTACCGGAAGAGTGATTAGAATACATGAGAATCTCCACGGCTAACCACCTCCCTCCATTGACTACCTTCTTAAATCAACGTAATTTTTATAAAACAGACATGCACCACATGTATGTATCAGCACAATGGGCCTAGTCTCTTATGTTGAACACCTCTGCATATTGACCAATTTTTTAGTCCTTTGGGTGGCCAACTTACAGAGGTTCTACTGTATTTTTTTAAGAACATGATTAGAAAATATAATTTTGTATATGTGTATACACATCTTAGGAATAAGACGATATTAGGAGGGGAAAGAGAATAACTTTTCATTTTAAGTCTTATGCATGGTTTGACTACTAAATTATAAAATAATTTAAATTGTTTAATTGCTTTTACCAAATATATATTTTTCCAATCAAAACTTTATAATTGTATTAAAATTAAAATTATAAAATTGTTTTCTTGAAAAATTAGAAGATAATGATATACTTTCAGTAAGTTTTGGAACAAAAATAAAGGTCAACTTTTTCCAAAATATGTTTTGTAGAAAGAAAGCCTTGTAAATGGTGGTAAGACAATAACAGAAATAGCTATAATGACAACAAAAAAATATTCTTCAGTCAAAATAATCAGAAACACCAGAATCAAAGCTTCAGATAGCAATAACGTGAATTCCCATTTCACACTTCTTAAAGATCTTGTAGTAAAGAAATGTTTCTCATTGAACAAGAAGTTTTAAAACATTTATTCAGATAGTGTTTCTTTGATTTACCACCTATCACTATGTTATGAATCACACTTGTAATATTCATTTAGTGCTGTACCAGGAGCAACAAATGCAACATTTTAGCTATGGTTAAGAACACAACTGGCAGCAGATGCTGTCATGGATTTGGAGAGAAAGGAACACCATTCACTACTGATGAGATTGCAAATGAGTACGACCACTATGGAAAGCAGTATGGCGGTATCTCAAAGAGCTAAAAGGAGACCTGCCTTTAGATCCAGCAATACCACTACTAAGCATTCACCATGCACTAGAATGTTTATAGCAGTGCAATTCAAAATTGCAAATATGTGCAAACAACCCAAGCACCTGTCAATACATGAATGGATTAATAAAATGTGGTAAATGTATACCCTGGAGTACTATTCAGTCATAAAATAATGAAAAATAGTGATCTAGTATCTTTTATAACAACCTGGATGGAACTAGAGACCATTCTTCTAAGTGAAGTATTTCAAGAATAGAAAAACAAACACCATGTGTACTCAATACTAAATTGAAACTAGTTAATTAACACTTAAGTGAACATATGGAAATAAAACTCAATGGAAATTTAGTAGGAGAGAGTAGGAGGAGGGGTAGGGTAAACTCACATCTAATAGGAACAAGGCATATATTCTGGATGAAAAGCACACTTATAATAATGACTTCAAATGTACAAATGTAAATCATGTAACCAAAATGTGTGTACCCCTGCAATACTCTGAAATAAAAAATAAATTTAAAAAAGAATGGCACTGAAATAATTCAGATTTTGCTGGAGAAATTCTAGGAGAATGGCGTCTTGGCCACACTTGTAGTGCCATTGTCCCTCCCTGACTCCCTGGGAAAGTATACAATGCTGAGAGGTATGCCGCCTTCACATTGTGCATTAAAGGTTACAATTCTTCTGGAATCTATAGTTGAAAGAGCCCCTAAAAGCTGTTACTCTCTTTTGTATCAAACAAAAGCCAAGATTCTATTGGCAGAGAAGAATTACTTTTCTCAGAAGCTGAGCAAAATCTTCTTAGAATGTTTCAACTGACAGAATCCTTTTGGTTCCTTTGGAGAGGAGATACCCGCCCCCCGGGACCCCCCATCATTGGGATTTGCTTTTGATGTCATTGTTTGTTACACCAATCCTGTTAGAACAGGAGGGTCACTGTGCCACAATTCGAATTGTTCTCAGTCCTCACAGGTTGGGAGAAAGATGCAGTTGGTGTGTAGGAAGAACTTGGAAGATAGAAACTTCATACATAGAATGAAGTCTCACCAATTCATTCTTTTTCTTGGTTTGTTTGTTTTTCACAAAGAAAAAAAACCTTACATGTATTCTAATGATCACTTAGTAAAACAAGAAATCAACAATAAAAGGTAAAGTACTGGGATTTAAGAAACACTCATAAGTAGTACCTGAATCAAAGAAACACTGAAAATAAAATTTTCCAGAGGCATACAAAGCTGTACTTATAGGACAGTTTATAACCTAAAAGCTTAAATTATTTAAGAATTGTGGAATCTACTGAATTATATATGAAATCAGCACATTGTATACCATAAATGCATTAATGTATACATGATCTACCTCTTGATGATTTAATAAAAAAAAGTGGAATCTAAAATTGAACAGTAAAGAAATGAATGTGTACATATAAAGCAGGTTTTTGAATTGTTTTACAAAATAATTCTTCATGAATAATTCTTCTTATTATATATTTTAGTTACTATAAAATCTCTCAAATTATGTATTGCACTTTCAGTATATGTTAAGCACCAATGACCTAGTTGAGGAAGATATACAGCGTGTCCATAAATTTTATGTGCAATTTAAAATAGTATTTGTCTTAAATGATCCCCTAATGTAGTTTGGTATGATTATCAAGTTTACCTGACAGAATTGGTTCAAAAAGATAGTAAAGAAATAGAATGAAGATTTAGTTATTATCCCTGGGTAAATTTCACACCCAAGTACATACTCAACACAGATTCATTAATAGGTACCCTAATCATAGATACAAGAATGTTAGTAGTTCAAAAGCAAGACAAAAAAATTCTACAAATAATAGAACAGATAGTATTTTATTCATATAAGAAATGCTAGAAAACAATGAAAATGAATAATCTACTACTATGTGTAACATGGATAAATTTCATAAGCAAAATTTTGAGTGAAAGTAACCAGATACAAAACAATACATTCTGTGTGATTCATTTTTTTTTTTTTTTTTTTTTTGTAGAGACAGAGTCTCACTTTATCGCCCTCGGTAGAGTGCTGTGGCATTACACAGCTCACAGCAACTTCCAACTCCTGGGTTTTAGGTGATTCTCTTGCCTCAGCCTCCCGAGTAGCTGGGACTACAGGCACCCGCCACAACGTCCGGCTATTTTTTTGTTTTGCAGTTCAGCCGAGGTTGGGTTTGAACCCACCACCTTCGGCATATGGGACTGGTGCCCTACTCGCTGAGCCACAGGCACTGCCCGCGATTCATTTTTTATGTAGTTGAAATTCACTCCAATTTCAGTATATGTGCTGCTGAAGTGAGTAGCATTGTGTTAGAAGTTATTGAAGTAACTAACATGTCATTCAGAGGAATGGGATGGTGATTTGGACAGTGCAGAAGGAAGTGGTTATTATCTGTTCGTTCTATTTGTGCTTATGATTTATATTCTTTTACATTTCAATAAAAGAGAAAAATTAAAAATGGATTAAAACCTAAATGCAAATAAATTGTGCCTTTAAAATATTTTTAATGTGCTTCTTGTATTTAAAGATATTTATGAATAAAGATATAATAAGCAGAAAAAGTATACTTAGAAGCCATGAAGGAAGTAAAAACCACACTTTACTAATAAAAAGTAACTTGTTCTATTGCAAAAATCTCTATAAACAATTCTAATGAAATATGCCAGACCAGAATAAGTATTTTCAGCACATAAAATTAAGTTTTAATCTTTCTGACACATATAAGTCATAAAGCCTAAAGAATAATCACAGATGTTGCATCCCACATAGCCTATGGCTAGAAGGAATGAGAGTTATAAGAAATACCTGTATAGCTCAATAATGGAACGCCTGGATGGAAAGAAAGGGCATGGAGAGGGATTTGGTTCCCCTAACAAGCATGAGAGCTCGCGAGATGAGAGCAGTGGTGAATTGGCTGTCTCTACACCTGTGCTGTTGAGAGGCACGAGATCAGCTTTATGTTAGGCTGGAGGAGACGGCAGACAAGGAGCATGCGCATTCTATCACAGACCCACTTACTCTACCTCTGTCACCTGTCCTGCCTGCAGAATGCCAGCACGGTGTCTCTCTGCTGAAGATCACTAAGCTCAGCTAAGGAATAAGATCTATCTAAGAAGACTGCTTTACTCTCTCTAAGATTCTCTCTCTCTCCAGCTAAAGTAGATAGCCGTCAGGCACCTGTGAGAAACTGAACCTGAGCAAGGTAACTTAGTGGTCTGCGTCCGGAACCTAGTTAAGCCGGGCTGAGACCTGGCCAGTCCTGGGCCCTGACAAGTGGTGTCAGAAGTGACATGTGACACACAGAGCCTAGTAAGAAAATAGCAATAGGTAATTAATGAAATAAATATTCCAAAAGTGAGTTAGTATAAAGTAGTTCTTAACCTCACTGATAGGAAGAGGCAAATTGAATAGTTTATGAATAAATTACAAGATCATTTTGGATATTAATCTCTTAATATTTGTTAAATGGAACAACACATCCATCTTTGGCCTTGCAAACTCACTTTTGATCATCCATTCTGTAGAAATAAAATCATAAAGATACATGTTCAAGTATGTTTATTTCAACATTGTTGGCTGTGGCAAAATAATGGGGTGGAAGGAATCCCTGAATATCCTTGAGAGGGTTTGGACATTTGTCCCCTTCAAATTGCAAGTTGAGATGTGATCCCCAGTGTGATACCTCGTGAATGGCTGGGAATCCACCCCAGTACAATGATGAGTTCTCTCTCTATTAGCTCATGCAAGAACTGGTTGTTTATAATAGCCTGACACCACCTCCTCCCTCTCTCTGCTGTCTCTCACCATGTGACACCCCTCCTCTCCACTTCCCTCTCCACATTGATTAGAAGCTCCCAGAAGTACTCATCAGAAGCAGATGCTGGAGTGATGCTTCTTGTACAGTCTGCAGAACGAGCCAAGTAAACTTTCTTTATAAATTACCCAACCCCAGGTGTTCCTTTATATCAGCACAAAGTAAACTAATACAATCCTATATATAGTTTCTCTCTCCCCCTTTTTCTCGATCTCTCTCTCATGTGTTCACACACACACATACACACACGTGCGTGTGCAATTAAATAAATCATATTTATAGAATATTATGTAGCTATTAAAACAAATGTGCTAATCATCAACTATATTTAACTGAATGGTTGTTGGGGCAGATAGTTCAATTTAGAAAATTGCCGAGTTATTGTTTTGCTATAAAAAATTTAAGTGCAACAAAAGAAAAAAAATGCATTTACGTATGGATGGTAGTAAATGTGTATGAGTGGAGAAAATTGTATGGAAGAAAATACATCAGGCTGTAGCATGACTCTTTCAAAGAGATTTTTTAGAATTTTTTCAGTGACTCCTTGGTCTCTTTATGCACGACTAATAAGGACATTTGGAATTCAGAGATGTTGTTATCATGTAGGAAAAAAGTTGCAGTTTGAAGAACTCTTTTGACAGCTATTCAATCACCTGATGACAGTTTTGTTCTATTTGGCATGCTCACTGCCATGTGTAATTCATATTTTTATGACTACTCTCTAGTGAATATCTTTAAAGACACTCTCCAAATCATTAACAATTTTGCTGACTAGACCAGAAAGATAGCACTTTTTCTGAAAGTGTGAAATTGAGAAGCTTAATTAAGAAGCTGGTTTTTGATGATCATTTCTTTTTTGTCGCAAGAAAGTCTTGATGGCCAGAGATATCACATGGCCTTGTCTTTCAGTTTAAGTAAAAGTACCATTATAGATAGCACCAGGGGCATTCTCTTCGTTTTGAAAGGGTGTATTCTATTGTTCCTTGTATCTGTGTAACTGTGAGTTAAGTCCACATCATCTGTGGACTTTTAAAGATTTTTTTTCATTCTTTTGGCAGCTAAAAGGATGATGTTAAACTTCTTTAGTTTGCCAGGTATCTGAAAAAGAAAATTTTTTTAGGAAAAAATATTAATCTGCCTTCTTGGATGACTTTTAATAACAAACTATTTTTTAACATTTGCATATTCAGAATTAGTAATTGTGTTATGCATTCTGTGTCATATCTCTAATTGGAACCCATGTTTCTGCAAGTGGTCTGCATAATAAAATAAATAATATTTCACAAATGAGACACTGTCTTAGTTCAGACTGCAATAACTAATTATCCTAGACTTGTGATTGTAAATAGCAAACCTTTATTTCTCGAAGTTCTGGAGGCTGGAAAGCTGAAATCAGGGCTCCAGAATAGTCAGGTTCTGGAGAGGTTCCTCTTCCAGGTTGTAGACAGCCGACTTCCTATATCCTCACAGGGGAGGAGGGTAGCATAAGTGAAGTTAAATGTACCATAAAGCAGCATGCAAAATCAATTTTTAAAAATTGGGTATCTGGAAATATAAAAGAAAATTAGTTCACACCACATTAGGACTTTAGATTCACAGCCATAACATCGTTAACGACACTGCCCTCATGTTCCTCCAAGGAACAAGAAAGGGATATTTTAAAGGAACAGTTAGGGAAAGGGGAGGGAAGTGGGGAGAGCAGGTGAATGGAGGAGGGAGGGCATCGGGTGGGATCTCACGTCATGTGCACAATGCAAGGTTACATTTCAAAACAACTGTGAGTAAATTATAAATGTCTTACCACAAGAAATAAGTGAGGTGACGGTTATGTTAATCAGTTTGATTTAAACATTCCACATGGAAGGTCTACTTTTAGCTCTTTGAGGATTCTCCATTATTCTTCCCACAGGAGCACAGCCCATTTTTAAATTTCACACTGAGGTCACTGCCATTATTCATGATGAAGCCGAGCAGAATTTACGCTTATATATATATGCTTGTATCAAATCATCACCTTGTACCTCATAAGTGCATAGTTACGATTTAAGAAAAAATTAAATTAAATAAAAAATAAAGGGTAATAAAAATGTCAATCCCATCACAAATGGAAGATAAGTAATTAAAGAACAAATTAAATGACTACTTTATAATATACTATTTATCTCATACCTTTTTAGTCCATGAAAGATTTTGAATTCAGATAAATAAATATATAATGTTCTGCAGAAGTACATAAACAAGGCAGATATCTGAACTCTATGGCATTAAAAGCTTAAATGGTTAGAAAGATAAACTGATAACACGTTACTAGAATATTCATCTTAAAGATACTAACATCACTGTTCATAGAATTGACTTTTTTGATTTTTATTGGATATCTGAAGAATTCTCTTAGGGATCCAAATAATTTCTGTTATTCTTTCCAACAATAGCTGCTACTTACTATGCTTCATTTTAATAACCAGATAATTGGCTTTTTAGAATAATATTTAACTGGCACACCTTAAGGTTCATTATGAAGCTATTTCCAATTATTTCAAAAGTATAAACATTTACTCACTTGTAAATTTTTTCAGTGCTTAGGCAAGACCACCAGGTTGTCAAAGTTCTTGTTTTCTCCCATTGCTGACTTCAAAAAGATTAAGAAAATGGGAATGACTATAATTCGACATGACTTGAGTGATATTCACCCTCTCACTCACTTTGGTCTCATCAGATTAAGTTTACAATAATGCAGTAAGCACGAGAGCTCCAGAACTGAAACCAATAATCTTTAGTGACGTCATACTTCACTGTCTTGCTTCAGCTCTTTAGATAACTAGCTCATGTGTGTTTGTTGTATTTTCTAAACATAACATATTCTCTGGCAACCTAGACATGACTAAGGCTTTAGCCTAATAAATATGTTTTCTTACACAATTATAAGAGGGTCCTTATCTAACAAAAACAATCAATGCAAGCTAGTTCTGTGTACCCTCAATGAATCCCCAGTAATGAATAAATAAATGAATTAATAAGTAAATTAAATAAATAAACATATTTTCTTTTCTTTTCTTTTTTTGGTTTTTTTTTTTTTTTTTTTTTTTTTTTAGATAAAGCCTCACTATGTCACCCTCAGTATAGTGCCATGGCGTCACAGCTCATAGCAACCTCAAACTCTTGGGCTTAAGCGATTCTCTTGCCTCAGCCTCCCAAGTAGCTGGGACTACAGGCACCCACCACAATGCTGGGTTACTTTTTCTGCTATAGTTGTCATTGTTGTTTAGCTGGCCTGGGCCCGGCTAGGCCAGGTTGGAACCCGCCAGCCCCGGTGTATGTCGCTGGCACCCTAACCACTAGCAACAGGTGCCAAACCAATAAATATATTTTCTATTCATTATACACCATGGGTAAATTGTCTTTACACCCAAAACATTAAAAAATAAAAATAATAAAAATATGCTACTCATAATCCAGAAAGACAAGCTCACCAGATTCAAAGACTACATAGGGAGTTTTGTATTACAAAGTAATTATTACTACCCTGCATTTGGCTGTAGTTCTGGAGACAAGCCTCCATCTGGTGGTTTGTTTCAGTAAAAAAGCTGGAATGCTGGCAGGTTGAGGGAGGAGCATAGATGTCACCAAAAACAGAGGAATGAGCAGATCCCAGAGTGTGGGGGGAGCTAAGTCCAAGAAGCTTGGAAAGGAATGTTCACCAAACCAAATGGGTGAAAAGCAGATGTAGAAACTGAACTGAGGTGCCAGAAATTGAAGAAATCAGTAAATGGGAGTAATTGCAAGCAGGTCCAGAGAGAAAACAGAGGTTTCTGGTGTAAAATGGCATATGGTCTGCAGCCCATGGCCCAGCTGGGCTCAGCATTTTACAAACATATGTGTGAAGGCACAGGAAGATCACAAAAGTCAAAACACTATAAACCAAAATTGACAAACCCATTGCCAGTATCCAGGAGGAATTTCATAAACTAGAGAGACAAAAGAATTGGACTCAGTATTTCCATAGGTATCTCAACCTTTCTTTGCTTAATTAGAAGTAGATAAAAGTCTTCCTTTCCTGCATCGATCAGGAAACTGTGCTGATATTTTTCTACTATATGGGAGGCATATTTAGAAATTCTTTCTTCTTGCACCAGAACCATGACGACCCTCTTTGTACATTTGTTTGGGGACTATAAGAAATAGAAAACATCTAGTCAGAGTGTGTGTGTGTCTGTGTGTGTGTGTGTAGTGGTTGTCCCATGATGCTGTACAATATTCTAGTAGTATGTGTAATCCCTACAGATAAAGTGGTATAGAATCATAGTAATGAGAAGGAGCATAGTGAATGCTATACATTGTGAAAGCGCTTCATTTATTCAGAGTGCTACAAAATTAGGTGCAGAAGCATCTATCTCCTATCAACAGTGCCTCACTAGCTACTTATCAATGGATATACCAGGCTAAGAGGTATATACGTCAACTTATCAATGGATATATCGGGCTAAACGGTATATACGTCAACATTCTTTCTGATTGTAGATATGAGAAAGAAGTCTGTCAGTATGCCAGTATAGAGCTTAGAGTTAATGGTAGCCCAATCAATAAAATTTGGGACAACTAATGTAAGTATAGGATGAGATTTATGTTTTTTCAGTAGCACATTGACGGGAGTTACTCTAGTCACATCACTGAGACAAGGCCCCATATAAACTGTGTAACTGTTAGTAGCTTTCTAACATTCGCTAAAAGGGAGACATTTGATGTAATGGCTCCATGTGCACGACTCTGCCTAGGCCATAGTTGGTGTTTGGCAGTTACTTATTTTACTTCAAAATGTATGTCACAAAAAGTAGTAGCTAATTAATTCACTATAATTAGTGAATGTAAGAGTGAGATTCTGGAAGCAGAGTGGACAAGCATATATATAAGCATAAATTCTGCTTGGCTTTGTATGAACAAAGCCGGCGATCTCAGTATGAGATTTAAAATTGGGCTGGGCCCCTATGGAAAGAATAATAGAGAATCCTCAAAGTAGACCTTCCATTTGATCCTGCAATCCCATTACTATGTATCTACCCAGAAGAAAAAAATTATTTAACCATAAAGACATTTGTACTAGTATGCTCATCACAGCTCAATTCACGATTGCTGAGACATGGAATCAATCCAAGCGCCCATCAACACATGAGTGGATTAATAAACTATAACATATGTATACCATGGAACACTCTCAGTGATAAAGAAGACGGTGACTTTGTATCTTTTGTGTTTACCTGATGGAGTTGAAGAACATTCTTCTTATTAAAGTATAAGAATAGAAAATCAAGCATTCAATGTACTCAATACTAATAAGAGAACATTAGATGAACACCTATAAGCCCACACAAGAAAAAAAAAAACAACACAAATTCAAGTAGGGGAGAATTAAATTTAAAAGGAGGGCAAGGGGAGGGGGAATTGGGAGGGGAATTGGTAAACTCTTACCTAATGTGAACAATGTAAGGTTATACAGCACAACCCCCCAGGTGAAAGATTCAATTACAACTTGAACTTTCTGGTCCTTCAAGACTTTCTGCCCAGATATATTTTTGTTATTAAGATGCTTGATTTGGGTCTCTGCCTCTTTGGGCTTCTCACCTAGCCTCACTCCTCAGATACAGATGCCTCATCACCTGCTGAGCTTCCCTGGCAGCATCTGCCTGACTTGGGCCAACTTAGGTGAACTTTTTGAACAAGTCTTTAGACCCGTCTCCCAGCTCCCTTCCTATTACATCAAGTCTTCCCACCTCATCTGCCCGGTGGCTACAGAACCTCTAACATGATCTTTCTCTCAATTCAAATGAAACTATCACTTGAAATGACAAACTTAGTTATTGAGATTCTATGGAGGCAAAGCTGCAAAGACAAACAAATTGACAAAATCACATAATTTGCAGTTTTAATTGCATGGGCATTTCTTGATTTCCACATGGAGAATCTGATGGCAATGGGAACCCAGGTCAGAAAGTGAAGACAGTCCTGAGTCCTCTTTTAGGATAGTTTAGAATGTAAAGAGATGTAACTAAAAGATTGCAAAATCTCTGTTAGAAGAGTAAGGAGACAGTGGGTCATGAGAATAATTATTATCAAGTTCACCTCTTCAGGAAATATTTAAAACTAATGCATTTGGAAAGCTTAAGACACTTTTCTTTTTAAATAAGAAAGGTTTTACTGCTATATAGTCTAAAAAAGTGTTGTGCATTTTTCTTCTCTGCATGTTGAAAGGATTTCCATGGAGGTGTTGCTGCCTGTCTCTGAGTTTAAATCCTCACTTAAATATTCACATCTGGAGACATTTAGAAGACCTGTTTTTTAACTACTCTCCAACCAACCTCACTGCAGACTGTGTATCACATTTTGTGGCTTTTTTCTTTCTTGAATAGTTCACATGGCTCAGGGAAAGAGTAGGGGTAAAAAAGAATAAGTAGAATTTCTAGGCCCAAATTCCCACTGAGTTTCAGAGTTTGTGTACATTTAATTTACTATTCTATCTGCCTTGATGCTGACCTGATGTTTTTGTTTGTTTAATGTGAGTGGTCTTTCTAATCCCATTAAGTGGAAACAAAGTTTACAAATGTAAATCCATTTTACTTTGATTTAATACTTTTGCAAGACCAGGCTTCACAAATCAAGGCCTGAACTTTGACAGCAGAAGGAGTTTCAAAAGGTGTTTTTCTCCCACCTTCAAGAGAAAAGGACTAAGGCTTTTCTAGGGATTCTTTTTTTCTCCTCCAAAGATAAACACTGGTAGTGTGGGAGGTTGAGACCATGAGGGGCTTGGCAGAGCCCCTTTGTCCAGAGGTGAATGTTGAGCCTGAGAAGCTGAGATCCTTCGTAATGGAATGCAGTTTGCGAGATTATTCCTGTTGTTTTCCTATTGTTAAATTGATTTCCTTTCTTTGAATGGAAGAAATTAGTGGGGAATCTCTGTTGGGCATCGAGAATGAAACTCTTGTGTCAGAAGACCTGGAACAAGCCATGCTCACATTAAGCCTCACTTCTCATATTATGAAATAATAGCAACGATGGCTAATATTTATTGAACAACTTCTTATTTATATCTGTAATCCCCACAACAGCCCACATGTGTGTTTCAAATAATTTAGTCAAACTTGCTTCTAAGTGTCCAATGTTTTGGAAATCAAATGGGGCAATTCATGTAAAATTAACTGAAAATTGAAGTTACTGTTCCCAGTAGGAAGGACTTTTGGCTACCTTTCCTGAAATCAATTTTGTAGCTTTTTTGTTTTCATAGTTCAGTTGCTCTCAGAGGATACAGAAATTGTATTCAGATTATAAGTCTCCATAAACAATAAGTCAAAATAGGAACATAGAGATACACATTTTTTCGCTTGAAAACAACTTCAAAAAGTGTAATACTTCATGGATCTTATTAAGGTGAAATTATGGAATCAGAATATTCTAAGTCTAGTGAAAAAATTCCACATTTGTCTGTGTAACTCAGTAAACACATTATTTACAAGAATAAATATGAATGGAAATAAAAATCACCTAATTAACATGACCAATAAAGAGTAATAATGAGTGAATAATAAATGTTTTTATAAAGTACATCTATGCTTTCACTTCAAAATGTACACCAAACTTCTAGTACCTCTTTTTATATTTTTGAAACAATAGGGTGATAACATGATAGAAGGACAAAGAACATATGGGTGGACACAGGGATGAACCTTCATTCTCAAACTCAGGCATGTTAAGAAAGTTTTAAAATAATTCAACACCTTAATTTCTAATACAGAGACTCTGTTCTATTACTCTCATACAAAATTCAATTGTCATCATTCTTGGTGCCGCCTGCCCCACCTTAACTCCTGAATTTTTCCCAGCGCCCAGACACTGGGACAGTCATTGGCAACACTAACGCTCCTGTGTGAAAAATCCTTCAAGTCTCTGTTGCTTCTAAGCCAGTTCTTGGCGGGAATATTTTCCTGGTGGGTCTCATCCTCAGAAAGCACTGTGCTTCCCCGGGCACTCCTCATGCACGTGCTCGGGAGAGTTCTAGTCTTGGAGGAGGGTTACCCACTATCTATGGTATGATATTGTGCATATATATTCAGTCTTTTTTCCCTAAAACCTGGGAATTTCCAAATTGACTAGAATGTCTTTTGTATACTAAGAAGATGACTGGTGACTGGTCCCCAAATGCCTCAGCATGGAAACTGGTTGCCGGAAAGACCAACGCATGAGTAGAAAGGTGGGACTTTCAGCCCCATCTTCCAACCTCCAGAGAGGGGAGAGGGGCAGAAGGTTGAGCTGGTCACTAATAGATGATGATCTAATCAGTCATGCCTATGTAATGAAGCTGTGCAAAAACCAAAAGGGGCTGGGCTTGAGGAGCTTCTACACAGCTGTACACATGGCGGTCTGAAGGCTGGCACACTCAGAGAGGGCTCAGGAGGGCCTCGGCCCTTCCCACATGCCTCGCCCTATCCAATCACTCCATCTGGCAGTTCCTTTTTATCCTTTATAATATTCTTTATGATAAAATGGTAAACGTCTTTCTCCATAGGCTATTAGATTATCTAGCAAATTAATCTACCAAAAGATGGAGTTGTGGGAACCCTGGTTTATAGCCAATTGGTTGGAAGCACAGATAACAACCTGGCACTTGCAATTGGCGTCTGAAGTGGTGCAATCCTGTGGTACTGAGCCCTTAACCTGCGGGATCTGGTGCTGTTTTCAGGTATGTACAGTCAGAAATGAACTGAATTCAAGGAGACCCAGCTGGCTTCAGCTGGAGAATCCCATGTCAGAAGTAGAGTGTGAAAGAAGAGGAAGATTCAAGCTTTTTCTTTTCTTTCCCTATTTTGCATACGGACACTCCCATTCCTACATATCGCCAAGGTACACTGTTTAATCTGAGAATTTTTTTTTGCATGCTTTAAATTCTCTCAAGACCTAGATATTCTGAGGACAAAAGCCAGAAATATTTATAACTTATTTCTACTTTCTGCCTCTGCTACTGCCCCCAGACTGTTTAAAATTGACAATTTCCTTAAAATTGAGCAAAAGAGAGAGAAAGGTATAGACAGAGAGTGACAAAAAATGTATACACATTTTAAAAATGTGTATAAGGAAAAAAGGGGAAAAGGACTATTAAATTTGTGATACTCAACTCACACTTGACTTCTTTAATTACAAGAGGTGCTCAACAAGAATTGTATTCATCTTTTGTCACTAGTATATATAGTTACAATTTTAATACAGTTCTTTTTCTTTCTTAAAATGTGCATACCTTTTTTTGGCACACTGCATAATGTAGTGAAGTGTGTATAATTTTAGTATAGTATGTATAATTTAACCTCTCACTTGGTAGAATGATATCCAAAATACATACAAATCCTACTCCCTAGAACTGGTGAATGTCACCTTATATGGAAAAAGACATTTTGCTGATGTGATTAGTTTAAGAATCTTGAGGTTTTATCCAGGTGGGCCTTACGAGGTCCTTATATGAGGGACCAGGAGGAACCAGAATCGTAAAACTAGAAGGTAAAATGTTGGTGGCAGCTGATATTGGGATGATACGCTGTAACAACGGAAGGAAGGGACTACAAGTCAAGAATATTAGAAGCCAAAAGGGAAGAAAATTGACTCTGCCCCCAGAACCTCAAGAGCACCAGTGAAACTGACTTGGGACTGGTTAATGTCCAGAGTGGTAAGGGATAAACTGGTGATGTTTTATGTCACTAAATCTGTATGTACTGTGTTACAGCAACACTAGGAAACTAAGAAAGTCAAAACCCTTACTGTTAAGATCTGGAAAGCTCAAAGTTTGATAATGAATTCTTCCCCTTATATATTTTCTATTAACTGAGAGAATTAGGGCATTGTTAAATGCTTTTCTCTTCCATCTGATACATGAAATTATTTCTCTAAATGTTGCATATTTTAGTACTAACAAACCCTGTTTTTCTCTAGGGAAGTCACTGCACACCTTGAGGAAGTATTTAACATAACCACAATGTGATAGAACTATTACTTAACAGTTGCAAATAGATCGAATTTTGAGAGTTCCACGTTTATTTATTAATTCAGAAGGCATTTCCAACATTTATTGTCAACCCACTGCTGTATCAGTGGCTCCTATGTGCCTCTTCCTACCCGACCCACCATTTTTGAATAGGATATTCTATTATGGTCCATTTGTCTCTGTCTCACCATGGTCTCCATGTGTGACCCTGCCATACAATATGGGTGATAGATAACTTCAGTTCACAGATCCTCAGCAGGGAGAACTGCACTTGAGGAATCCTCTATTACCTGAATGGTGACATTCTGGACCCCAAGACTGAGCCTAATGCCATAAAAAATTATACTTAGGAGGTCTTACAGAAGTGATCAGTAAGTCCATTTTACAAGTGAGAAGAATGTGAAAATCACTGGGGAACAGAGACTGACTGTGATAGACTATTACCCTATTGGCCCCCGTGAAACACACCCCTTCACATACGTATTTCCGTGTATTCCTTGACAAAAACCTTGAAAAATGAGACAAATTAGCCTGTCACATTTCCACCGATGCTACTAGAAGATATAAGACTTGTGAGTCAGAGCTGAAAGATAGATTATATCTTAAGAATAGTTTTAGTTAGAGGATTATCAGTTTTGTGTAGGTACGAGTTTCAGCTTTCGCAGGGTGATGTGAAGGGGGCCATATTATACCTACAGCTTAGGGAACCCACATAGTCCATCATGGTCAGTACCCTCATCTGCCCTTGCTCTGAAGATAGGTATTAATTTTATCAATATTATTATTTTATATATTGGTCTTTTGTTCCAGAAAAAGATACCATGTCTGTCTTCCATGCTTGTTCATTACAGCGATGGCCTGAAAAGATAGCCCCGGACGGTCGGCTCAGGCCTGTTTGTGAGGATCACAGAGCATGAGACAACAGCCACAGGGATTGATTTCCCAGCAATTAATTTTAGTTTTAGTAGAGATTTGTTTTCGTATTGCATAAATTCCTTTTCATTTTAAAAACCTTAATCTCAATTCAATTTGAAGATCGTCTCCTTCCCTCATCTACCCCAGGCTAACACCTGGCCTTTTCAGCTTTTGGAGTAACAGCTTTTGGTGACAGATTTTGGCTCACAGAAACCTCAACTTCTTCCCTTTCTAAGCACTCTACTCACTCCTCACAGTGAGGGGAAAGGTAGAGACATGGGGCTGGAGGATGGGTATCCAGGACGGAGACACGCCTCCGGCCTCTGTTGGCAACTGGTCTCATCTTCCCCTAGAGTTCTGTTATTAGCATGGGAGATGATATATGCACTCACAATTTTTTTCCTCCTTGCCAAGATCCATTCACTACTTCGAAGAATAACTCTGACTCTCTCTGACAAGCCAGAGGTACAACAATTCCAGTCTTTTCACCAAAACAGACATTTAGTCACTTGACCTCGATGGCCCCTGGAGCAGCTCTATAGCTTATGCCACTAGCTTTCATTCTCCCTTACATGCAGCATCAAGACCTGTTGGTCTCTTCTCACGCACCCTCACATAACCCTAAAGGGGACTCATTTTCTTCCCAAACATTTAATACCATAGCTCTTTCAATACCCGACACCATGGTCCTTTCCAATAGACCTCCAGGCTTCGGAGATCTCTATACCTGAAGACGCACAAGCGCCTGTGTTCAAATTTAAGAGGATGCATCTAAAGCCCCACTGATTCTTCCCGTACTTGAATAAAAGCAACTGAAGAGCATAATGAGGTTTCAGAATGCTCTTCTGAGAATTTGCTCTTTGGAATGTTCTCTAGCTACAGTGGAGCTTTTAGTCTGTATATCTGAGCAAGTCTTCAGTTGGGAAAGACAAGACGCCAAGCATCTCTTTTTGCAGGAACTCCCTAGTCTTTATAGAAAATGTACTTTCAGTGCTTAACTTAGCTTTTGTGGGGAAAGGCAACACCGCACCCATGCATTCTGAGTGGAAGCCGTGGCTCAGTTTGCTTCCAGTCCCTCTCAGCAAGCCAGCAGCTTGGCCAATGGACCCCACTCCAGCCCACTTGGAGCCATCTTTCTCAATGTGAAAAATGAGGTGGAAATAACCATTCATTTTCAGTTTTATTCTTCACTGCAATTTTTAAATAAAGGAAAAAGTCACACTCAACATTTGAATGAGAAAACTCACCGCAGATATACATTATGGCATTATGTACTACATTACAGTTGTGCCATATTTTGTTGATTTTTGTTATAACCTACTCAAAATACTTACTGGAAAAGAAAATTATAAGAAAATTCCACTTCATCAAAGAAATAATGGTATATATCTGAACTGCTTCTGGTTTGGAGATTCACATGAAAATCATAACTAACAAAAGTAGAACCAAGGTGGAAAACTGAGGATGAGCTAGAATATGCTGTATTTCAAATATATTTTAGATAACTTCAAATGAACTTCCTAGTTCTCTTATACTTTATTTCCCCAAGCCTGACTCTTTACTCAATTTATCACCATAATGATGTTAAGCTTTTTCGACACTCTTCAAAACCATCAACTCAAATACATCTATTATTTTCTTCAGTTATACCTCCTATTCTTTATATTTAGTATAAATAAGGACTATCTATGGCATTCACTAGAATTCAGATTCCCAAGACTCAAGCACAAAATTTTGTTTCAAGAATTTAAACTTTTAATAAAGATTTTACATAACTCTAATGTCACTGGTGCATTGGGCCTTCTATTTATATTTATTCTTCCACACAAGGGAATAGCATTCTTTAATATATTAAATAGTGTAAAATGGTGTGATGCGTTGTGAAAAAAAAACAACATTGACTTTGGACATCCAGGTATGCATTCAGATCTGGCTCTGTCATTTATCAAAACTCTCTTCTTTTTTGAAAGGAATTGGATCTTTAGTAATATCTACGGGGGGGATAATAAGGTGTAATCACCTCAAATATGAAAACAGGGGTGTCAAATTTTTGTAAAGGGTGAGACTGTAGACATTTTCAGCTGTTCAGTAAGGATTCATCAGATACAACCCAGCTTTGCTGTTGTAGCATAACTGCAGTCAGAGATGATAGATAAGTGAGCCAATGAAAGTGACTGTGGCTCAACAAAATTTCATTCACATAATCCAACGATCGGCTGCATTTGCCCAGCAGGGTAGTTTACCAGCCCTTCTAATAGAACATAAAAGCTATACGATCAAATTTATGAATGCATGAATTGTAAAGTATAATTCAGGGATCAACTGTAATCCTGAAAATAGATTTCTCCACAAGATAGAAAATGAAAGTAACACTTGATTATGGGGTCACATTGTAGAGAGATTAAGCATGACTCTGTCTGATTTTGAATCTCTAACTGTTACCTCTTTTCTTATGATGTTGTAGCTGTTATTTTGAGGTGTAGTAATTGGATTATAAATAAATATTATTTGGTATATAGCTTTCAGTGCTTTCCTGTAGTTGGTGAAACAAATTTTCGTACCCTTTGACTCCAGGTTTTATTCATGTGACTTTATCTGGCCAGTGGAATATTAGCAGATGTAACATGGACAGACATTGGTAAAGCTGTAATATGACTAACCCCGTACTTTTGAACTTCTGCTAGCACAACAAGATGGACATATTAGCCTTTTGGTTTCACAAGGTACATACGAAACATGCGAGCAGAGCTGCCCCCCACTGAACCCAGCTGGTTTCAGAAACATGACTGAGTTTGATTAAGACCAATAGAAGCATCCAACCAAGCCCAGCTACAGCAAACTTCAGCCAATCTGCAGATACTTGAGAATGATTGATTCAGTGTTTTAAGCCATTGAGATTGTGGATGGTTTCTAATGCGGGATTATTCTAGCCAAGATCAGCTGATAAAGAGTTAATGTTGTATAATACACATACAAACACACATGCATGTACAACCCAGAGGTACTGACTTAGAACTTGCACTGAAATTTCCTTCTATTTCTTTAAACATTGTTTTTAAATTTTTCAGTATCCATTGTTGGCTTCAGGAAATTATGCTAGAGAAGTAGGCAAGGACCAAATAAAATGGGGTGTGCCTGGCTGTGACAAAGTGGCCATAAGAAGCCACTGAAGGACTTTATGCAGAGGCATCTCATGTTTATACTGTGGTTTAAAATTGTTGCAGAGTTTTATTTT
Organism: Perodicticus potto; assembly: GCA_963574655.1. NCBI lineage: Eukaryota > Metazoa > Chordata > Mammalia > Primates > Lorisidae > Perodicticus > Perodicticus potto. The sequence goes on along the minus strand of CAUYRH010059743.1, from coordinate 2,608 downwards.
CCACAAAAGGACTATTTTTGCTTATAGTATTGTATCTACTAATGGAGAAAGAAAACTTAAACTTGGCCCTGACAGGCAACCCATCTTCTTCCACTTGAGAACTTAGCCTCTTTCAGGTTAGCTTAGGTCAATTAAAAGAACTGACATTCCACGAGTTGACATCTGGGTCCGTTCCTGTCTCCCCTGTTGACACAGGTGTTCCCTTTGGCCTTCAGGTATCCTTAGGCTATCTGTTGCTGTTGCCTGTGGTCACGCGACAGCGCCAGTCAAAGCCCATGTATTTAATACTCTCCTCATCCCAGTCTCCTCGTCTGCTTTATCATCCCTTTTACATGCCCCTGGCTAATAGAAATGTATAAGCCTTTCCATTCACATGCAGGCTGCAGGGAGTTCTATTGAGCCCATTCTCTCCATTTAAACACACTATATGGATGATGGTGTTCTTTGAGAATGTATCCACATAAAGGTCAAAAGTAAAGGAAAATAAAACAGATTTTTTTTTCTTTTTTCAACTGATTTTGAAAGTTATTAAGGCGACAGAATCCAAGGTAACGCTTCTCAAACCTTAATATACTTATGAACCACCATGAAATCCCTTTAAATGCCAATGTTTATTGAGTAGTTCTGGGATGGGGCCCAAAATTCTGTATTTCAAACAAACTTCCAGGTAATGCTGATCTGTAGACTACACTACGAGAAGCAAGGATCCCATTAAATTCCACAGACACCGACTGGAAGGCAGAGGTAACGTAGGAGAAAGGTTTAGGGTAGCTTAGCATCCTCTAAACTGGCCTTGCCAACTCTGCAGGACTGTTGTGACTTTCTTCTCCAGGTATCCAAAATCCACCAAATTTAGGTAACATTTGTTACTCTGCACTGCAATGAATTTCTGTTCTCCTAAATTCTTTGAAAGAACTTTCTGTGTCTCATTCTTTGGTGCTTCTTTGCCTGATTCAGCACTGAAGATTCTCAGTAAATGCATGATGAATAGCCTGTACTCTGAATTTAAGGGTATGAAAAAATATGTCAGTATCTTTACCAAATTTCCTAAAATTACAAGTAAAAATATAATAATTTTATGAACTGTTTTACTTTCATTGGTAATAAAGAGTGAACAATTTAGTCAACCACACTTTCTGGTTGCCAGACTTTAAACAAATAAAACAGATATGTAGAGTTTATACACAATATGTAAAACTGAAAAGATTGCTAAAATTTGCCTTTACCTCTTTTCTTTCCAACCCCGTCCTATACCCTTACCCCATATTATCCATTGGCTAAGTGTGAAGAGCTAAAACTAAAATATTATAATCAATTTATGATTAAATTTTCTTATGTATTTATAAATTTATAATTCATCTCAAAGGTTTGCGTACTTTTTCTCTTAAATTATTAATAATATAAAATTATACATATAATATGCATTATATATATTAAGAATTTTTGGAATATAATGCTTCTAGTAATATCAATTTTTTTCAAAACATAAAAGTCATTATTGTATTATAAACAGCATGCACAGCATTCAACCCACCAGTTGATAAGGTTATAAATCAAGTGAAATAAGAACACATTTCTGAAGTAAAATTTGCAGAACCATGTTTAGATTATGCTTTTAATCTATGAATGACATTATTGTCTTTAAACTATTATTTTCCAAGTTTATATATGCTTCCTTTGAAGGTCTCTTGCATGCTACATTTGATTTCAAGGTCTAATTCAAAATTAAATATAATATTTGCTTGCTTTATGTAAAAATCTCGATGACTTTCTTTGAATTTATCCAACAAAAGACAAATTGCCAAAATTCAAACTTACTTGAATTATTTTTAAGTGATTCCAGGCAATATATACATAGATCTGGTGGAAAGTTTTAGCTTCAAATCATAAACTTGCAAAAAATTTGTAAATGACTGTATATAAAGGGGGGTTATGGAAAATATTTGGTCACCTTAATTATAGATTTAAATGCCACAAATGCTGTAATAACACTTTTTACTTTCCTTTCTTTTTTATTTCTAAGCAACTAAACCACTTTACAAATGTTAAAACTCAATATCTCTTTAAAGTAAGACATTTTTCTCTTCAGGCTTCATTTACAGATTGATAAAAACAGAGCAATAAGTAAATTCTTTCCTAAAGGCAGGTAAGCTATCCTATATGTCCGAGCTGTTCTGAAAACAGTAACCATAATTCCTCCCATTTTTTTATTTTTTTCTTTCTAGAATTGTTAATTATAATAAAACATGAGGAAATGTTTTTCTTAAAGGACATATGTACTCATGGTCTTGTGTTTTTATTAGTACTTTTAAACTTTATTTCATTTAATGAATGATTGTTGTAAGGATGAAACAGTCTGGCATCTCTTTTTCCACCACTCACTGTATTTCCAGCAGCGAGTTGTTTTCTGTATTTGACAGTATTCTGGAAATCACCTACTCGTTCACTGTTTTGTTTTTTTTTTTGTTTTTTTTTTTTTGAGACAGAGCCTCAAGCTGTCACCCTGGATAGAGTGCTGTGATATCACAGCTCACAGCAACCTCCAATTCCTGGGCTCAAGCGAGTCGCCTGCCTCCACCTCCCAAGTAGCTGGGACTGCAGGAGCCCA
>CAUYRH010059742.1:0-35200 GCA_963574655.1 Perodicticus potto | reverse complement strand
GTATTGGCTCATCTACTGCCTTCACATTACAATTACTTCTCCATTCTTGTGATGCTTTACTAAGAAGAATGTGTTCCACCTCCATTCAGGTTAATAAGAAAGATGTAAAGTCTACATCTTTTAGTGGGTGAATAGTATTCCATGGTATACCTATACCACAGCTTGTTAATCCATTACTGGGTTGGTGGGCATTTAGGCTGTTTCCACATTGTGGCAATTGTAAATCAAGCTGTGATGAACAGTCAAGTGCAAATGTCCTTATGATAAAAGGATTTTTTTTCTTCTTTTGGGTAGATGCCTAGTTATGGGATTGGAGGCTCAAATAGGAGGTTTCATTTGAGTTCTTTCAGGATTCTCCATACTTCCTTTGAAAAAGGTTGTATTAGTTTGCAGTCCTACCAGCAGTGTAAAAGTGTTCCCTTCTCTCCACATCCATGCCAGCATCTGCAGCTTTGAGACTTTGTGATGTGGGCCATTCTCACTGGGGTTAGGTGATAGCTCAGGGTAGTTTTGACTTGCGTTTCTCTGATGACCAAGGACGATGGGCGTTTTTTCATATATTTGTTAGCCATTTGTCTGTTTTCATTAAAAAAGGTCCTATTCATCTCTCTTGCCCAGTGATATAGGAGATTGTTTGGTCTTTTTTAGGTGATTGAGTTCTTTGTAGACCCTAATTATCAAGTCTTATCCAATTCATCATATGCAAATATCTTTTCCCATTCTGAAGATTGTCTGTTTGCTTTGGTTGTTGTCTCCTTAGATGTACAGAAGCTTTTTGTTTAATTAAGTCCCACTTATGTATTTTTGTTGTTGTTGTAATTGCTACGGAAATCTTCATAGTCTTTCCCCAGGCCTATATCTTCAAGTGTTTTCCCCACACTTTCTTTGAGAATTGTTATTGTTTTGTGCCTTAGATTTAAACCTTTTATCCATCTTGAATAAATATTTGTAAGTGGTGAGAGGTGCGGGTCCAATTTCAGTCTTTTACATGTGGTTATCCAGTTCTCCCAGAACTATTTATTGAATAGGGATTCTTTTCCCTACTGTATGTTCTTATTTGGTTTAGTAAAGATCAGGTGGCTGTAAGATGTTAGTTTCATCTCATGGTTTTCTGTTTGGTTCCAAATGTCAATGTCTCTATTTTTGTGCTGATACCATGCTGTTTTGATTACTATGGCCTTGTAGTATAGCCTAAAGTCTGATAGGGTGATACCTCTGGCTTTGTTCTTATTACTAAGAATTGCCTTGGCTATATGGGGTTTCTTCCGGTTCCATACAAAACGAACAATTATTTTTTCCAAATCTTGAAAGTATGATGATGGCATTTCAATGGGGATTGAATTGTATATGTAGATTGTTTTGGGTAGTATAGACATTTTCACAATGTTGATTCTTCCCAGCATGGTATGTTCTTCCATTTATTAATATCTTTTGCTGTTCCTTTTCTTAGGATTTCATAATATTCTTGTAGAGGTCCTTCACCTCATTTGTTATGTATATTCTTAGGTATTTCAGTTTTCTTTTTAAGCTACTGTGAAGGGAATTGTGTCCTTGATTAGCTTCTCATCTTGGCTGTTATTGGCATATACAAAGGCTACTGATTTGTGGACATTGATTTTTTTTTTTTTTGAGACGGAGCCTCAAGCTGTCACCCTAGATAGAGTGTGGTGGCATCACAGCTCACAGCAACCTCCAACTCCTGGGCTCCTGCCTCCACCTCCCAAGTAACTGGGACTACAGGCACCCGCCACAATGCCCGACCATTTTTTGGTTGCAACTGTCATTGTTGTTTGGCGGGCCCAGGCTGGATTCCAACCTGCCAGCTCAGGTAAACGTGGCTGGTGCCTTAGCTGCTTGAGCCACAGGCGCCAAGCCTGGACATTGATTTTTATATCCTGAGACAATGCTGAATTTTTGATCACTTCCAGGAGTCCTGTGGTTGAGTCTTTGGGATTCTCTAAGTATAAGGTCATATCCTCAGCAAAGAGTGAGAGTTTGACCTCCTCTGCTCCCATTTGGATGCCCTTTATTACCTTCTTTTGCCTGATTGTATTGACTAGAACTTCCAGCACTATGTTGAATAGTAGTGGTGATAGAGGATAATCTTGTCTGGTTCCAGTTCTAAGTGGAAACGTTTTCAGTTTTACTCTATTCAGCATATTATTAGCTGAGGGTTTGTTGCAGATGGCTTTGATTAGTTTAAGAAATGTGCAGCCTATGCCTAAATTCTTAAGTGTTCTAATTAGAAAAAGATGCTGAATTTTGTTGAATGCTTTTTTTTTGCATCTATTGAGAAGATCATATGGTCTTTGTTTTTGCTTTTGTTAATATAGTGAATTATATTTATGGACTTGTGTATGTTAAAACAGCCTTTCATACCTGGGGTGAAACCTTTGTGCTCATGGATGAATGACTTTTTTAATGTATAGCTGTAATCTATTGGCTTGGATTTCATTGAGAATTTTTGCATCTATATTTATTAGTAAAATTGATCTGAAATTCTCCTTTTTAGTTGGGTCTTTTCTTGGTTTTGGTATTAGGGTGATGTTTGCTTAATAAAACGCGTTGGGGAAGATTCCTTCCTTCTCAATGTTTTGGAATAATTTCTGGAGCATGGGTATAAGCTCTTCTTTGAATGTTTGATAGAATTCTGGTGTGAAGCCATCTGGACCATGGCTTTATTTTTTTGGGAGATTATTTACTGTTTTTTTGATCTCAGTTCTAGAAATTGGTCTGTTCAAGAGATTTATTTCTTCTTGACTAAGTCTAGGGAGAGGGTGTGATTCCATGTATTGATCCATTTCCTCCACATTGTCAAATTTCTGGGCACAGAGTTTCTTGTAGTAGTCAGAGATGATCTCTTGTATCTCTGTGGCATCTGTTGTTATTTCCCACTTATCATTTCTGATTGAGGTTATTAGAAACTTTACTTTTTGTTTCATTAGTTTTCTAAATGATTCTTTTGTTTTCAATTTAACTAATCTCTGATGTAATTTTAGTTATTTCTTTTCTTCTGCTGGGTTTGGGATTAGATTGTTCTTTTTTTTCCAATTCCATAAGATGGTTCATGAGTTTGTTGATGTGCTCTCTTTCTTTTTTTCGAATGTAGGCATCTAATGTGATAAATTTCCCTCTTAAGACTGCTTTTCCTGTATCCCACAAATTTTGGTAATGTGTGTCTTCATTCTTGTTGTTTCAGGAATTTAACAATTTCCTTTTTTATCTCTTCCTGAACCCAACTGTCATTCAGCATAAGGTTGCTTAATTTCCAAGTCTTTGTGTGGGGATGAACGTTTTTGTTGGAGTTGAGTTCCTCCTTTATTGCCTTGTAGTCTCAGAAGATACCAGGTATAATTTCTATTCTTTTAATTTTGCTGAGGTTTGATTTGTATCCTCGGATGTGGCTGATTTTGGAGTACGCACCATGGGCTGATGAGAAAAGTGTATGTTCCTTAGCTTTGGGATGGTGTGTTCTGTATATGTCTATGTTTTTTTCTTTTGAGACAAAGTCTCAAGCATGTGCCCTGGGTAGAGTGTCACAGCTCACAGCAACCTCCAACTTGGGCTCAAGCGATCCTCTTGCCTCAGCCTTTCAATTTTTAGTAGAGATGGGGTCTCAAGGCTCAGGGTGGTCTCAAACTTGTGAGCTCAAGCAATCCACCTGCCTTGGCCTCCCAGAGTACAAGGATTACAGGCGTGAGCCACAGACCCCTTGTATATGTCTATTAATTCCATTTGTTCTAGGGTCACATTTAAGTCCTTTGTATCTTTGTTTAGTTTCTGTTTGGAGGATCTGTCCAGTTCCATCAGAGGGGCGTTAGAGTAACAGACTATCATGGTGTCGTGGGATATCATATTACTCAGACCCATAAAGATCTGTTTCATAAATCTGGGAGCATTTAAATTGGGTGCATAAATATTTAAAATTGAAATGTCTTCCTGTTGAATTGTTCCTTTGACTAGAATAAAGTGTCCATCTTTGTCTTTCTTTTTTTTAATTTTTATTTTTTATTGAATCATAGCTGTGTACATTAATGCAATCATGGGATACAATGTACTGGTTTTATATACAATTTGAAATGTTTTCATCAAACTGGTTAACATAGCCTTCATGGCATTTTCTTAGTTATTGTGTTAAGACATGTATATTCTACACCTAGTAAATTTCACATGTACCCTTGTAAGATGCATCATAGGTGTGGTACCACCAATTACTCTCCCTCCACCCATCCTCCACCATCCCTTCACCCCTCTCTCCCCTTTCCCTTAATTCTTGGACTATAATTGAGTTATAGTTTCCATAAGAAAGCTACAAATTGGTTCATAGTAAGACTAAGTACATTGGATACTTTTTCTTCCATTCTTGAGATACTTTGCTAAGAAGAATATGTTGCAGCTCCATGCATGTAAACACATAAGAGGTGAAGTCTCCATCTTTCTTGAAGGCTGCATAATATTCCATAGTGTACATATACCACAATTTATTGATCCATTCATGGGTTGTTGGCACTTGGGCTTCTTCCATGACTTAGCAATTATGAATTGGGCTGCAACAAACATTCTAGTACATATATCTTTGTTATAATGTGATTTTTGGTCTTCTGGATATGTACTTAGTAGAGGAATTGTAGGATTGAATGACAGGTCTATTTTTAGATCTCTAAGTGTTCTCCAAACCTCTTTCCAAAAGGAATGTATTAGTTTGCATTCTCACCAGCAATGTAGAAGTATTCCCTTTTTTCCATGTCCAAGCCATCATCTCTGGTTTTGGGATTTTGTTATGTGGGCTAATCTGACTGGAGTTAGATGATATCTCACAGTAGCCTTGATTTGCATTTCTCTGATGATTAAAGAAGATGAGCATTTTTTCATGTGTCTCTAGGCTGTGCGCCTGTCTTCTTTAGAGAAGTTTCTCTTCAGGTCCCTTGCTCACCCTGAGATGGGATCACTTGTTCTTTTCTTGCTAATACATTTGAGTTCTCTGTGTATTCTGGTTATTAAACCTTTGTCAGAGACATAACCTACGAATATCTTCTCCCATTCTGAGGGCCATCTGCTTGCTTTATTTACTGTGTTCTTGGCTATGCAGAAGGTTTTTAGTTTGATCAGGTCCCAGTAGTGTATTTTTATTGTTGCTTCAATTGCCTGGGGGATCTTCCTCATAAAATATTCACCCTGGCCGATTCCTTCAAGAGTTTCCCCTGTACTTTCTTCTAGTATTTTTATAGTTTCACGTCTTAAGTTAAAATCTTTAATCTAGTGAGAGTCTATCTTAGTTAATGGTGATGGAAGATTTCTTCTAATGTAAACCCCACTTTACATACAAATGGCCATATATTTGGTATTTGCTTGTTCTTCAGGGGACTCATGTCCATGCCAGGTTGAGGACTATACATCAAGCCTGAGGCTATACCTACCCGTAAGGCAGGACCAGGCAGAATCCGTAGGAGACAGGTAGCTTTCCAGGGGGGAGGTTATGTCTGTGACGTCCCATCACTACTGTGTATGAATTCTGGCTCCACCACTAAATAAGCTATGTGACCTCGGGCAAATAACATCATCCCACCCTGCTTATCTGTAAAATGGGTTTGGGAATGTCTACTTTTCCAAATGTAGTGAGGATTAAATTAGATCATGTTGGTGTATAAATAAAATAATATTATAGAGAATACTCAGCATAGCCCTAGCAAACACTAGGTACCCAATAAATAGTGGCTCCTGAGAGATCCATATTATTTTAAAAGAGAGGCTTATATCCATCACTTGAAAAATCCAAAACATCTATCTGCTATAAGAATTCGAGAGTTAGGCAAAACTGAAATATATCATTAAGAATCTGGGAAGTAGATGATATAGGCAGGAAACATCAAAAGAAGGGGAGTTTATGTCCAGGAGCCAAGTGCAAGTGGAATCTAGTCTCTGAATGGACTGGGGTGTTTTAGTCTAGCTATGTCCAAGAAAACAAGGAGAAACCCGAGAGGAACTAGGAAGGGGAGGGCAGCGCAGTCCACCCTGGGCAGGGCCAGAGCTCCAAGTGATGTGTAAACAAAGTCTGACCTCAGATGCAAAGCAGAGTTGCCCGCTCTCCTGCTGCCGGGTAAACTAATTCTGTGAACTAAAGATAAAACTGTGAGCCCCTTTGCCTGCTGAACTGACCCCCTGTTGGCCAAGGGGAGCCCAGTAAAACCTTAGAACTGAGTTCCTGGCCATGAGGGGAAGTAGGGGGTCCTCGTCCCTTTTGGAGTTGGGATCCAGTTGACCAGCATTAATGTAAAAGAGACCTTAAGGCTGCAAAACAGACTCTTTGTAACAAGAAGACACAGGTACGATTATTAAGGCCGTGCAATGCAAAGGTTAATTCACACCTGCAGGCCATCAATTAGCTTTAACAGGTTAACTGAATCTCCATATTGTGGCCTCTCTCTGATTAATAGCCTTCCTTATTTTAACTTAAAATGTTCTTTAAATAAAGCTTTAAATCTTTAACAAACTAAAGCATTTTTGAACCCACCTATAACCTGTAGGCTCCCACTTTGAAATATCCTACTTTTTCAGGCCTAATCAATGTATACTTCCCATATATTGATTAATGATTTTCCTGTGTTTCCTGTATCCCTAAAACATATAAAACCAAATTATAACACTACTACCTCAGGACTGCTTGCTTGAGCCTTAATTTGATGGTTCTCTGGTCACTGGTCACTCATATTTGACTCAGGATAAACCTCTTCAAATTACAGTGTGTCCCAAAAGTCACCCCTAGAGTCACGGTACATGGGGGAAATGGGAAATTGTAGCTAAATGTACCTTTATTTACAAAATCTTTATATAAAAGTTTATAAAATATTTTAAAAACATTCTTTACAATCTTTACACCTCTTTGTAAAATTTTGTAATGAATATCTTGTAAATAAAGATACATTTGGCCATGATTTCCCATTTTTCCCCTGTATAGGAATTTTAGGGGTGACTTTTGGGATATGCTGTATTTTACTGAGATGTTTTGTTTTGTTTTCTGTTACCAGTTCTTTTTTTTCTTTTTAATTAAATCATGGTTGTGTACATAAATGCAATCATGGGGTATAATGTGCTGGTTTTATATATAATTTGAAATATTTTCATTGAATTGGTTGAAATAGCTTTCATGGCATTTTCTTTGTTATTGTGTGCAGACATTTATATTCTACATTTAGTAAGTTTCACCTGTACCCTTGTAAGATGTGCCGTAAATGTGGACCCACCAGATACTCTCCCTCCACCCAGCTTCCCCCCTCCCCTCCCACCAGTTCTTGGTATTGTGGACAACTAGTGCTTTCCCAGGATGATGCAGAGTGTTATGGGATTTGTAGGGGATGTCAGGACACCTTTTGTTTTCTACCACAGGAGCCAGGTTATTCTCCATTGCCCCTCACCTCCATCTACATCCTGCCCCCACCCCCTCACCCATTTCTAGGTTTCTTCATCCTTACCAGGCCCCCAAGAGGTTGAGCCTGCATATGGCATCTCTCCATCTCATTTCACCTTTTGCTTCCAGTTGAGTTTCTTCTTGGAGGGCACTATTGGATGGGAAGAAATGGAAGTCTCCTCTCTTCCTTCCTACTACCTACCCTACCCTCTGTAGTGAGTTGATTAGTGTCCCTCCAAAAGTCAAGTCTACCTGGAACCTCAGACTGTGACCTTATTTGGAAACAGGGTTTTTGCAAAACTTCTTAAGATGAGGTCATAGTGGATTAGGGTGACTCCTAAATATAATGACTACTATCTTTCTAAGAAGTGGGGAGGGCCCACATAAACACCCAGCAAAGAAGTCAATGTGAAGATGAAGGCAGAGTTTAGAGCAATGCACCCATGAGCCAAGGACAGCCAGGAGCCATCAGAAGCTGGAAGAGGTGAGGAAAGATTCTTCCCTAGAGCCCTCAGAGGAATTGCAGCTTTGAGCACACCTCAATTCAGACTTCTGGCTTGCAGAACTATGAGAGAATAAATTCAGTTGTTTTAGGCCACCAAGTTTGTGAAAATTTGTTGCAGCTGCTGCAGAAAACGAATAAACTGACCTTAATTTCCTATCCTAACTTCTCCTTACCCCCTCCAATTACAGCTTCTATTGGACAACCCCGTTTTTGTGGTGTTTCAGTTTGATATCTTTTCCCCCAAACCAGATACTGAGAAAAGCACCTGGCTGAAGGTGATTTATTGAGATGACCTCAGGAAGCACAAGTGAGGAAAGGAGAAATGACACAGAGAAAGAAGAAAACCCAAGAGAGGGGACTTTGATGAGCAGCAATTGCTGCAGGCATCAGAGGCCAATCCTGCCAGACTCTTTGAAGAATGATGAAGAACTCCTTTCTGTATCATCTGTTGCTGGAAGTGTTCATGCTGGAGTCGCAATCAGAATAGTCAGAGAAGTGAAGGACTACAGCTCGCTCTGGCATGTAGCAACTTTGGTTTGTTTCTTACAAGCTTATATACTTTAACAATGTAAAGTTCTGCATGGATACCCATATACACACTCTTAATCATAAACTAGCTAGCATCAAGCTGGCAGTAGATGTTCTTAACAATAATGAACAAAGCAGCCATAAAAACAGTTAAACTGTTAAACTGTTAAAAGCATGTTATTCATCTATTGGGTCTAGTAACCTTTATCTTAGCTGCACATCAACTTACCTTGATTCTCCACTCTCCAGATCCCTTCCAGGAAATTCTAGACCAACCAGACCCTGTTTTCAAGGCCTGTCTCTGACATGACCAGCTCTCTAGTCACTTTGGAGGGTCTGTAAAGGAAAGTTTTTTCATGTGGATTCTGAGAAAGTTTCCTCAAACATAAATTAATGGCAACTGAAAATTACTTTGAGGTTACATCTTCTGACTCTGAATTGAAGCACTTGGGCTGTTTAACCATGGGCCACCATCACTAGATATAATAGTTAAGAGTTGTCCATGGGGGCATTCCATCAGTGCACTTTGGCTCTGTCCTGTGCATGAGTGGAGTCAGCTCCCTGGAACTGGGGAAAGCTCTCCAGCAAGGAGGCAGAGAGAAGTGGCACCTGCTGGCATGAAGGCAGGTGTCCCCTCACACAGGGAAACTCAGGTGTGGGCGAAGGGCAGTCAAGGTGAAGCAACAAGGATTGCTCAGTAAGGCAGTTTCCACCGGGCTCCCTTCCTTCTCCCCACCCCCAGCCCCCACAGTCCAGGATTAGTGATGGGGCCTCACAGGGCTACTAGTCAGGAGTGCGCAGTGTCCACTGCTGCTTGTCCCTCTGGAACTGACCTCTTCATGAAAACTGTCTTCAAACTCTCACGTGCTTTGCTGCCCCACAGGGTTCTGCCTGACAGAGTAGGGCAGGGCCAGCCTTGCCGGAAGGCCTTCCTCTTTCCAGATGGAAGCCCATGGGCTCCCTCAACACCCATTCCTTAATCAGCTCATCCATCACTGTTGGTCATGGAAATAGTCCCTCCAGGCTCAGGAGGACCTCAGTACCCACTGGCAGTTTGCTCACCTCTTGAGAATCACTTGCAGAAATGTCACTGTCACTCCAGTGTTGGTGAGGTGGCTCATGGCCATCTTTGAAGGTCTGGTCCCAGGAAAAACTCGGGACTCTTTTCCATACCTAAGTTAAGCTTACATTTGATTTGAAATTTCATCTAAACAAAATACGTGGTAACGAAACAGTATAGAAGAGCTTACCAAGTTCCTTTCACTCCCTAGAAATGGTTTATTTGAACTATTGTTTTTAGTTCTTTTGGTGGTCGCCTCCATAATTCTAGGTAGTGTGCCTGTGCCCCTATTTCTTCATTTATCAATTTGAAACAATATCATTGACCTGCCAATGTAAAAAATCAATATGATCTCATTTCTCCCTTCCCCTCCCAATATTTAATACTTATATTTTATTCTTTTCTTATCTTTAAAACTTTATCCTTTCACAGTGTATCTATATAACTATTTCTTACTCCACAACTTTAGTTTTTATCTCAAATGTTTTATTTTTAAATGAGTATAGAGAATAATATAACACCTATGTTACTTAAATATTTTGTATATCTACATTTGTTGTATATTAATATAGTCCCGCCTTGTATGTTTTAAAAATGCACATAAATGTTATTATTACTTTGAACATTTTATTTTGTAACTTGCTTTTTTTACTCACCTGGAGGTTTTTGAAAAATCTATTCATGTTAATACATGTAAGTTGTAGTCCTTGTGTTTTATTTTTTTATTTTTTTGAGACAGTCTCACTCTGTCACCCTCAGTAGTGTGCTGTGGCATCATAGCTCACAGCAACTTCTAACTCCTGGGCTCACGTGATCCTCCTGCCTCAGCCTCCCAATTAACTGGGTCTATAGGTGCCCACCACAATGGCCAGCTAATTTTTTTTTTTTTTGCAGTTTTGGCTGGGGCCAGGCTCAAACCTGCTACCCCCAGTACATGGGGCCGGAGCTCTACTCCTTGAACCACAGATGCTGCCCTAGCTAATTTTTCTATTTTTAGTAGAGATGGGCTCTCATTCTTGCTCACACTGGTCTCAAACTCCTGAGCTCAAGCATTCCTCCCACCTCAGCCTCCCAGAGTACTGGGATTATAGGCATGAACCACCATGGTGGGTCAGTCCCTTCCTTTTAACTCTGCCTGGTATTCCTCCCCTTAATGTTCCACAGCTTATGTATTGAGTTCTTGTTGATGGAGAATAACAATGGAAACAGTAAAAAGAACACTGTCTACTATCTGTGAGGCATTACTAAATACTGTGTGTTGCTTAACTAATTTGGCCTTGCAGCAATTCTCATTTATTTATGGGACGACTGAAGAACAGAGAGGAAGTCACATACCTACAGTGTCAACACCTAAGCGACTGGCTGGCTCCCGAGTCTTCTCTCGCAATGGCTATGCAAGGCTGCTTCTAGACCTCGACTGACTTCCTTTGAACCACTGCAACCCTGTAGTGAGTCTCTTTGGGTAGATGGTATGGGTATCTTCAACTTGTCTCAATGCATTGCCAAATTGCTCTCCAAAAATTTTCTCCTGTTCATATTCCCACTAGGTCTCACCCTTGACTCCCTACTTTATAAAAAGTGAGATGCTTGCCGTCTGATTCTGCCTTCTCTCTTTCCTTTCTCATACATTCTAACTTCTGCTGTTTACAACCTTTTACATAAAGTTGTTGACACATATTCTATAGGAGGTCAGGCAATATAATACATGATTATATAATAATATAAATTCAAGAACTCATCCTAGAAAAAGTGTTATACCTCATTGCTAAATATCATTATGATCACCATAAAAGTGCTCCCCTTGGGAAGCTGTGCCCTGATGCCAGTGCCTAGTCCATTTGTCAGAGGAATTTTGGAACTCTACCTGGAACGGTCAGACGACAGCTTTGATGGCCTCAATCAACTTTTCTCTGCTCTCTCCCTAGTTTGACTTTAAAATGAGAAAATAATGAGCAGTATTTACACATTTATAACCCCGTGTCTGGGTAAACACTGTCCTGGAATTGCATTCCCTTCCCTGTAGGTCTTGTATTACTAATCTGGGACCACATCAGGCGAGGTGATCATAGCATCAAGGACTAACACAGGCTCTTTCTTAACATTCAGTATTTGCATTAAAATTTAAATCATACTATGTTTACTTGACCAAGGTATTTGTATAGTTTCCTTAGCCTTTGGGATTTCTTTCTTTTTTTTTTTTTTTTATTCTTTGGGATTCATTGAGGGTACAAAGAATTAGGATACAATGATTGCATTTGTTAGGTAAAGTCCCTCTTATAATTGTGTCCTGTCCACAAGAGGCATGCCACACACTGTGATCCCCTCATCCCCCTCTTTTCTCCCCTCTCCCTGCTCCCTCATTCCCCTACCCCACCCCCTGTATTAGCTCATCTGCTGCCTTCATATTAGAATTGAGTACATTGGATTCTTGCTTGTCCATTCTTGTGATGCTTTACTAAGAATGTGTTCCACTTCCATCCAGGTTAATAAAAAAGATGTAAAGTCTCCATTGTTTTTAGTGGCTGAATAGCATTCCATGGTACACATATACCACAGCTTGTTAATCCATTCCTGGGTTGGTGGGCATTTAGGCTGTTCCCACATTTTGGCAATTATAAATTGAGCTACAATAAACATTCTAGTGAAAATATTTTATGATAAACTGATTTTGTTTCTTCTAGGTAGATGACCAGTCATAAGATTGCAGGATCAAATGGGAGGTCTAATTTGAATTCTTTGAGAATTCTCTCTACTTCCTTCCAAAAAGGTTATATTAGTTTGCAGTCCCACCAGCAGTGTAAAAGTGTTTCCTTCTGTCCACATCCACGCCAGCACCTGCAGCTTTGAGACTTTGCGATGTGGGCCATTCTCACTGGAGTTAGGTGATATCTCAGGGTAGTTTTGATTTGCATTTCTCTGATTATGGATGAGCATTTTCTCATATGTTTGTTAGCCATTCATCTCTCTTCTTTAGAGAACATTCTATTCGCCTCTTTTGCCCAGTGATCTAAGGGATTGTTGGTTCTTTTTTTATTAATTTGAGTTCTCTATAGATCCTGGTTATCAAGTTTTTGTCAGATTCATAATATGCAAATATCTTTTCCTATTCTGAAGATTGCCTACTTGCTTTGGTTGTTGTTTCCTTAGCTGTACAGAAGCTGTTCAGTTTAATTAAGTTCCTTTTATTTATTTTTTGTTGTTGTTACAGTTGCCATGGAAGTCTTCTACATAAAACCTTTCCCCAGGCTGATATATTCAAGTGTTTTCCCAAACTTTTTTCGAGGATTTTTATTGTTTCACGCCTTGGGTTTAAATCTTTTATCAATCTCGAATCAATTTTTGTAAATGGTAGAAGGCACGGGTCTAGTTTCAGTCTTTTTACATGTTGTTATCCAGTTCTCCCAGCACCATTTATTGAATAGAGATTCTTTTCCCCAGTGTGTTCTTGTTTGGTTTATCAAAGATCAGGTGGCTGTAAGACGTTAGTTTCATCTCGTGATTTTCTATTCGTTTCCAAATGTCAGTGTCTCTGTTTTTGTGCCAATACCATGCTGTTTTGATCAGTATGGCCTTATAATATAGCCTAAAGTCTGGTAGGGTGATATCCCCAGCTTTGTTTCTATTACTAGGAATTGCCTTGGGTATATGGGTTTTTTCTGGTTCCATATGAAATGAAGAATTATTTTTTTCCAAATCTTGAAAGTATGATCTTGGCATTTTAATGGGGATCACATTGAATGTATAGATTGCTCTGGGAAGTATAGACTTTTTAACAATGTTGATTCTTCTCAGCCATGAGCATGGTATGTTCTTCTATTTGTTAATATCTTCTGCTATTTCTTTTCTTAGGGTTTTGTAATTGTCTTTGTAGAGGTCCTTCACCTCTATTGTTGGGTATTTCATTTTTTTTTGAAGCTACTATGAAGGGAATTGTGCCCTTGATTATCTTCTCAATTTGGCTGTTATTGGCATATACAAAAGCTACTGATTTATGGACATTGATTTTATATCCTGAGACATTACTGTATTTTTTGAACACTTCTAGGAGTCTTGGGGTTGAGTCTTTTGGGTTCTCTAAGTGTAAAATCTTATCATTGGCAAAAAGCAAGAATATCCTCTGCCTCCTATTAGATGCCTTTAATTTCTTTCTCTTGCTTGACTACACTGGGTAGAACTTCCAGCACTATGTTGAATAGTAGCAGTGATAGAGGACAGCCTTGTTTGGTTCCGGTTCTAAGTGGAAAAGCTTTCAGTTTTACTCCATTCAGTAAATATGAGCTGTGGGTTTGTTGTAGATGGTTTTGATCAGTTTGAGAAATGTGCAACCTATACCTATATTCTTAAGTGTTATATTTAGAAAAGGATGCTTAATTTTATTGAATACTTTTTCTGCATTTATTGAGAGGATCATATGATCCTTGTTTTTGCTTCTGTTGATACAGTGAATTATATTTATGGGCCTGTGTATGTTAAACCAGCCTTGCATCTTTGGGATAAAAACTACTTGATCATGATGTATAATTCTTTTAATGTATTGGCTAGATTTTATTGAGAATTTTTGCATCTATATTCATTAGTGAAATTGGTTTGAAGTTCTCCTTTTTAGTTGGATCTTCTCCTGGTTTTATGTTCAGGGTGATGTTTGCTTCATAGAATGTATTAGAAAAGATTCCTTCCTTCTCAATTTTTTGGAATAATGTCTGCAGTATGGATATAAGCTCTTCTTTGAAGGTTTGATAGAATTATGATGTGACAAAAAAACCAACTTTTTCATTCCAACAAACAAACTTTTTTGTTATAGTAATTTTCTGAATGACTCATTTGTTTCAATTTCATTAATCTCTGATCTAATTTTGGTTATTTCTCTTCTTGTGCTGGATTTGGGATTAGATTGTTCTTCTTTTTCCAATTCCATAAGATGGTTTGTGAGTTTGCTGATGTACTCTCTTTCTGTTTTTTGAATGTAGGCAATGCAATAAATTTCCCTCTTAAGATGGCTTTTGCTATATCCCACAGATTTTGGTAACTTTTGCCTTCATTGTTGTTATGTTTGAGTAATTTGGCAATTTTTGCTTTTATCTCTTCTTGAACCTAATTATCATTAAGCATAAGGTTGTTTAATTTCTGTGCCTTTGTGTGGGGATGAACGTTTTTGTTGGAGTTCCGCCTTTATAGCCTTGTAGTCTGAGAAGAGACAAGTTACAATTTCTATTCCTTTAATTTTGCTGAGATTTGATTTGAATCCTAGGATGTGATCTATTTTGGGGTATGTCAGCCAAGGGCTAACAAGGCAAAAGTGTATTCTTTTGTGTTGTGATGGTGTGTTCTATATATGTCTATTAGTCCCATTTGTTCTAGGGTCACATTTAAGTCTTTTGTATCTTTGTTTAGTTTCTGTTTAGAGGATTTTTCCAGTTCTGTCAGAGGGGTGTTAAACTATTATGGTATTATGGGATATCATATTGCTCAGACCCCTCAATTGATAAAAGCAGAAATTGTTAGTCTGTTTCATAAATCTGAGAGCATTAAAGTTGGGTGCATAAATATTTAAAATTGAAATTTATTCTTGTTATATTTTTCCCTTAACTAGTATTAAGTGTTCATCTTTGTCTTTCTTAACCTTATTTGGTTTAAATCTGCTTGTATCTGACAATAAGATTGCAACTCCTCTTTTCTTCTGATTTCCGTTTGCTTGAAATACTGTTTTACATCCCTTAACCCTGAGTCTTGATTTGTCCTTGAAGACTAGGTGCATTTCCTGGAGACAGCATATGGATGGCTTGCACTTTTTTATAAATCCAGTCGCATCTCTTCAGTGGGGAGTTCAATCCATTAACATTTATTGAGAGAATTGATAGGTATGGTGGAATTCTACTCATCTTATTTTGTGAAAGTCTGTGTGTACTGTTATCCTTTGCACCATTTGGAAGCTAAGTTTTGACCTTTAGCTTCTGGGTGTTTACTTTGCTGATGGTCCATTGTGATAGTCAGTGTTGAGAATAGGTCTAAGTGTTTCTTGTAGAGCTGATCTCATTGTGGCAAATTTCCTCAGTGTTTGCATATCACCAAAAGATTTGATTTTTCCATCAGATTTGAAGCTTAGTTTAGCAGGAAACAGAATTCTGGGCTGAAAGTTGTTTTAAGATGACCATTCTTTTACGGCTTGGAAATTTTCAGTTGAAAAGTCTGCTGTGATCCTAATGGCTCTGCCTCTGTAGGTCAGCTGGGGCTTACTCCTGGTTGCCTGCAGAATATTCTCTTTCATCTAGACTTTGGACAGGTTCATTACAATGTGTCTTGGAGAAGTTCTGTTTGAGTTGAGATGATTCAGGGTTCAATATCCATCTGAAAGGAGTGTGTTGGAATCTTTAGCAATAGTTGGGAAGTTTTCATGTATGATAGTCTCCAGTAGGCCTTCCATTCATTTGGGACAATCTTCGTCCCTTTCAGGGATCCCTATTATTCATACGTGTGAATGTTTAAGTGACTATTCTGCTTTCTCTTTCTTCTTTTCTCCATCTTTAACTACCTGGGTTTACTCAAAAACTTTACTCTCTAGCTCTGAGGTCCTTTCTTCTCCATGATCTAATATATTTTTGATACTTTCTACTCCATATTTGCATTCCCTGATTGTCTCCTTCATTTCCTTAAGCTGTGCCATATCCTTTCTATATTCTACATATCTCTCATCCATCTTTAGGTTCTGTCTTTTTCTTTTCTTGTCCATTCCCTTTATTGTCTTTATCATCCATATTTTAAATTCCATTTCTTTCAAATCAATTAATTCTTTAATAGGTGGAATCCTCTGTAGTAGCTGCCTCATTGTCCCTTGGAGGAGTTGCTCTAGTTTTGTTTTTCGTGTTACCCAAATTTTTCTGTTAGTTTCTCTTCATTAATGTTTTCTTCTATTTCACCTCCTTGTCCTCTTTTTCCTTCTCGCTTTCTCCTTTCCTTTAAATTACCTTGTCTCAGAGCTTAGGTGTTGAAGTGGCCTCTTGCTATTAGGCCAAAAGGGAAAGAAAGGTAAAGAGCATCAGAGAGTAAAGAGGAAAATAAAGAAAGAAGAATAAAGAAACAAAAGAGAAAAAGAAAAGAAAAAAAGGAAGGGAGATGGAAGAAAACAATTGAAGAACAGGAGATAAGGAGAACAGGAAGAGCTGTTCAGGAATGGTGCTAAAGGGATGCCTGTAACTCAAGGATTTTGAAGGGATGGATTGGGTGTATTCCTCAAAATTAGGAGCTCCTTGCCAGCCTGAGAAAAGCAAGACTCTACCTCTTTTAAAAATAGGAAGAGAAAGAAGAGAGAAAAAACAAAACCAAGAAGAAAAAATAAATAAAAATGAAAAAGTGTGGATTTGTCAGTACTATCTCCCCAGGGCCAAATGTAGAAGGGCTCCTAGACCATGTTCTCTTGGCTTCCCTGAGCTGGACTACTGCTGTGACCTCCCAGCTACACCAAAGCCATGTCACCCCAGCACTCAGAGAAAAATGAAAAAGAGAAAAATAATAATACAACAAGAATAAGGAAAATTAAAAATACAGTTGTATCAAATATAGGAGAAGAAAAAAGAAAGAAAGAAGAAACACCATAAAAGAGAAGGGGATATCTTAGCTGTTGGATGAGCAATTTATGTTGGAAAGATGAGAAAAGTAGAAAAATTTCTAACAAAAGAAAGAAGAGGAGTTAAATAGAGAGAGAGAATAAACAAGGCTGAAATACCATAACCAAAATTACAGAAACCCTTACTCTTGATGAAAGTAAAAATGAGAGAATAGGACCAATCAAACAAATTAGCAAAAACACAGCAAAACAAACAAGCAAAAAAGTTCAACAACTTCAGCAACAACAAAAAGAAAATAAAATAGTAAAAAAGAAAAAAATATATATATATCTATAGCATAAGGGACCAATCTTAAAAAGAATATACATACATATGCTGCACTATCTCGCCAGACCACCAGGTGGCGATGTAGCTTTAGGAGACAGAGAACACTAGTGCAACCTCTCTCTAGTTTCCAGGCATGGTCCTGGATCTTAACTTTAGCTGCTCTTGCTAATCACCTGGTTGTTTCCTCAGCATTCAGTTCTTGCCGGATTGGGATCTTAAAGCTCTCCAGAATCCTTCAGAAGCAGATTGCACAGTGCCCCCTGACAATAGTTCCTGGGGGTGGAGGGTGGGTGTGTGAGCCACTCAGCCTGCCCCAAGAGTGGGATTCCAATCCAGGCAGGCAGAACAGAGATGGCCATGCTTTTAGGCCCCTGCTGAGAGGCCCACCTTCATGATCTTCTCCCGACCTTCCCACAATCACAGCACCCTGGCAACTGAGATCTTCCCAGTATGACTGCCTGGCCAGCCACCAAACCAACAGTAAATTCACTCCACTCAGTATTTAAATCTGGTTGCCATATACTCTTAGAGCTGCCCATTCTTCCAAGCATTCTACTCAATGCACAGCTTCCCCAGAAAACTGCAGAAAGGCTTCCTCCTGAATCTCCATGGAGGGGAAAGCCATTCCCACTAGCTCCCAATCACTTGCCTGTTAAGTCAGACCTCCACAGCTCTGGATCACATGCTGTGTCCTGCACACCACCACCTCTCTGTGCTCCCTGAGCTGTAACCCCTGATGACCAGGTTTTACTGGGTTCCCTTTTCTTTCTCCAGTTGTACTAGGAGGGCTTAGCTGAAAGAGCCTTCTGATCCACCATCTTGCTCCCCTTCCTGCCTTTGGAATTTCTTATTATCTTTTTTTTCTTTTCATACTATCTTCCATTACCTTATTCACACATTTCACCCTCTTTTCTACTGAATAAGAGTCCATTCTGGAATCTTTTTTTCTTTTCTTTTGCCTTCTAGGCTTGCTATACTGTTGTCGCCCTGGAACCTTTTGTCCATCCCAGTTTTCCTGGGTCTACATTGTTTCTACTGAAGATAATTTGCCTGCTTTCTGATACTGCAGTATCAACATTCAAGAAATTCAATGCTCATAGACATTATAACACTTCCAAAGACCACACATATTTTAAATTAGAGGGAGAGGCATGAAAGGTTGTATTGTAGAAATAAAGATGAAAGGCAAAAGTAAAGACAATGCTTTCAAGCAACAATAAGTACTGGAAGTAATGCCACTGGAGCAACTTATGAAATAGCTTATATACTTGGGGGAAAAATGAAGCCATTCAGTGATGTAGAAATTGTGAAAGAATCTGTTATCAAAGTTGTAGGATGCTCAGACCCTGTTATCATTTCAAAGTATTACACAAACAACTGCCTCTTTCAAGAAGAACCAAACCAGATGGGCAGCATGAATTACCCTTCAACTTAAGAGAACAAATTCATGCAATACTTCAAAGGAAAATATATATTATTCAATGACTTTGGATGAAAAACTGGTACTACTGACTTGGCACAAGTTTATACTTCATTTGGGTCATAACAGAAGATGTTCTTTACTTTGGAGAGTTACTACCTTTGGGCACTCTTGCAAACAGAACACAGGGAATACTATGTAGACATCTTCAACAACCTTCAAGATAAATATTGTGAAATTGGGCTGAATTTGGTAAATTTAGTGAGTGTATATACAGACAGGAAAGACAGGAAAACATGAAGATTTATTGCTCAGGTAAAAACATATTTTATTAACAGGTCCAGATGCTCTTACTTCTTTCCAATGTATCTGGTGTCAACAAAAATCTCTGTGCTAAAGCTACTATTTTTAGTGACAATTTGCAACAAGTTATAAGTATTGTTAACTATGTTCAAGCAATTGCAACATGGCATTGTCACTTTCATAACATGCTATAAAGTTAAATGATGAGGTATTCAGTGTGGATTTGCAATATCATTCTAAAGTATATTGGCTATGGCCGACACAGGTGTTGGCCAAACTTTTATCCCTGGGAGAACTGATAGCTAAATTTCATGAAGAACAGAATTGGCAATGTGAATTATGGGAAGAAGATTTCCATAGGAATGCAGCATTTCTCTGTGATATCATGGCAAATCAAAATGATTTGAATATTTCTTCACAAAGTAAACCTAAGTCTACGTATGATGTGCAGCAAACATCCAACCTAGTTAATATCACCAAGGCCCTTAAAGAACTGAAGATGGAATTGATGGCGCTCTCAGTAGATGACAAGTCGTCATTTGATGCTAAGAAAGATTCATTTGAAATATGGAAAAATGCTGCAGAACACCCACGTCTTTGTCAATATGCCCAAAAAATTCTTTCATGCTTTTCAACCACTATGGCTGCAAGTCTACATTCTCCTCCCTAACCCCAATTAAGACACCCTCAAGGTCACAACTGACTGATCTCCATCTAGAGGATCAACTGAAACTGTGGCCCTCCAGGCTGCAACCAAACATCCAAATGCTTTCCCACAGAAAGCAGACGCAACAGTCATTAAAAGGTTAATCAACTTTAAAATTAACAACTATTTTCAATTTTTTAATGTACATTTAAAATACATTAATTGAAGTTTCTCAAGATTACTGCTAGATTAATGTGATCTTCCAACATGGAAAGGTTCCCCAGCCCTGCCCTTGGTCATAGCCACAGGTTCTGAGCACAGGGACCCTCAGGGGTTTTGTCAGGAAGACTGGCACCATTCAACTTTGTAGCTCTCCAGTAAGAATCCGCGAGGTGTCACCTATCCCCGCCTCCTTAATTCAGGAGTCTGCTCCTGCCCACTTCCCTTCATAAAGGAACCTCTTGACCATTTTCTGTCTTTGGTGTGGCTCCTGCTCTTTTCTTTTGTGTAGTTTTATTACTGTATTTCTCAATTTGTTAGCTGTGTCACTGGGAAAAGTACCTCAGTTTCTCATATATAAAGTGCAAAATGATGGAACTGGCCGATTAAAGTTGTTCAGAGGATTAAAAGAATTAATATGCACATACTATGCATAAATAGGGCGGTAAATAGCGCTTGGCACATGGTGTGCTCTATAATACAAGCAAGTTCTCATCATCTTGTGCCACGGTCTTGAGGAGCATGGAAGACCAAGTCCCAGGCTGTTAGATTTAGGCAATTTACAAAGTGCTCCTCCGATCTCCAAGGAAGAAAACTCATGGAGTAAGATTGTATTTACAGATGGTTTACTCATCTTCAGCTTGGATAGATGCAGAGCTTCTTAAACTTTTTTTGTTTTTGAGACAGAGTCTCACTTTGTTGCCCCTGGCAGAGTGCTGTGGTTCTCACCGCAGCCTCAAACTGTTGGGCTCAAGCGATCCTCTTGCCTCAGCCTCGTGAGTAGCTGGGACTACAGGAGCCCACCACAAAGTCCAGCGTTTTTAGAGATGGGGTCTTGCACTTGCTCAGGCTGGTCTTGAACCTGTGAGCTCAGACAATCCACCTGCCTTGACCTCCCAGAGCGCTGGGATTACAGGCGTGAGCCGCCACACCCAGCCTTTCTTACACTTTAATGCATCATAATTACCTGAGAGTCTGAGGTATGGGGTAGGACGTTAGCCCCCCATTCTGCATGCCCAGCACGCTCCCAGGTGATGCTGAACCTGTTACAAAAGAGCAGATGCATGCGTGTGTGTGCACAGGTGTGACCACATCACATCGGTATACTACATGCCCATACGAAATATATTCTGAGTGTAGGTCACAGTAGAAAATGTTTGGAAAACACTCCCTAGAGAAATATCTCCCAGCCTCGTTCCAACCTGTCTCCATAAAAGACTCCCCCCACGCCGATCTTGGGGGTCGGAGTTTGATTTGATCCAGGAGGCAGAAAGGCTACACACCATTCCTAATCAATCTGCAATAAAAGTGCCTCCCAGATCCTCCCAAATCTTCAATCCTGTTATTTGAGGCCCCTCCCCCACAGTCTGAACTATCTCCGGGCATTATCCGCATTTCTGCACTGGTTTTCCCAGCACTTCAGGGCTTCTGAGTTGGCGCCTCTCCCGAAGACCACCAGGGACCTGACATCCACCACCCCTTCCCTGGGATATCTGGTTTCGCTCCTCAGCTCCTGGTTTCGAGTTTCTCTTCCTTGGAAGACAGGGACAGCTGGGAATGTGGATCTCATCCTGTCTGGGTTTTCCCCCTGACAAGTGGCGGTAGTGGCAGGATATGAGGTACTTGAAGACCACTCGTGATCCTATTATCACAAAGAGCAGAGTCAGTAACCTAAGGAACAGGTGCACGGACTGGGTTTCACGTTACAGGCAAGATAGAATAGCTAACAGCACAAGTGTAGAGTCAGTTGGGGCAGGGTGGAGTGGTGGTGCACAGGGCAGTTTCAGGCAGCGAGCCTGTTCTATACCAGACCAATGGCCGACACGTGACTTACGCATTTGCCAAAAGCTATAGAATGGACAACGGCAAGAGGGAACCCTGACGGGAGCCGGGGACTTTGATTCATGGTAATTGATAATGTGCCAATATTGGCTCATCACTTGTGACAGATGTTAATAACAGGAGAAACTGGGAGGGGTGTGAAGGTGAGAACATGGGGAGTCTGGACTTTTCACTCAATTTTTCTGTAAACCTAAAACTGCTAAGAAAAATAGTCTATTAATTTTTTTCAAAGTGGGGACCAAAACTAACCTCACAGGGCTATTATGATGATTAAAACTGATACACAGAAAGGCTCTAAATAAATGTACATAGCAAAAAAAAAAGAAAAGAAAAGAAAAGAAAAGAAAAGAAACCCACAGTTGCTGGCGTCCTACCGGAATAAAATCCACCCCTCTCTCCCAGGGGTGATAACCACTCTTGAAGTGACCTGAGCCTGTGTAGACTGTTTTCTATGCATTTATGTGTACACAGGAGATGATACTTTTCAAATACCTCCCAATATTATGTCCTCCTTTGGGTGAGCTGCTTTTCCTTTTACACCCCACCTACCATGAAGGCCAAACCCTGAGGCCTTTTGTGCCCCCTCCCCGCACATCAGACCAGCAGAGGGAGGGGAACCTACGTCTCCTCACCCAGGAGCATGTGCAAAAGAGAAAAAGGATCCAGGAGCTTCCACAGGAGGGTCTCTGTTTTCTCTGGGATGCACTCTGGGGTAGGAAGGGAAGCAATGACCATTCAGACAGATACAAAAGAACCCAGAACCCCTGGGGCTAGTGGGTCTCTACCTGGGGGCTCTGCAGTACTGTGCTTCCTGCTGTTGGAAGAAGCCCCTCGCTTCTTCATTTCTTCTTTCTTTCTTTCTTTTTTTTTTGTTCTCTTTTGTGAGACTCCCTCTCACTCTGTTCCCCCAGGCTAAAGTGCCATGGTGTCAGCCTATCTCGCAGCAACCTCAAACTCCTGGGCTCAAGCCATCCTCCTGCCTCAGCCTCCTGAGTAGCTGAGACCACAGCTGCTCACCACCATGCCCACCTAATTTTTTTCCATTTTTAGAAGAAACAAGGTCTTGTTATTGCTCCAGCTGGTCTCGAACTCCTGAGCTCCAGTGATCCTCCGGCCTCAGCCTGCCAGAGGGCTGGGATGACAGGCGTGAGCCACTGCACCTGGCCAGAAGCCCCTCACTTCATTTAATGCTACTTCTCTGCACACACAGTGAGCATTTCTCTGGAATGGAAACCTAGATGTCTACTTCTTTTTTGGTGCAATGTTGTTTCATAATATTTCTTTCACTGAGAATATGAAGAAATAAAAGTTTTTTTTCTTCTGTTCCCTCATCTTTCCCTTAACTTTGATCTATATTTCTGTTTTTATGTGACCAAAATCACTAATGTTTGCATTCTCTTTTATAATTGTAATCAAATTTCACATGTTTTATTTATAAAATGATTCTTTTTTAAAAAAATCAAAAGAGCATTTATAGTCATGATTGTCAAATAGCATTTATTGCTGATTGGATAATGTGGCTTAGCCAGAAGCAATATATCAGAGGTAGATCACATGGCTTAGAATAGCTCTGCTCCTGAAGAGCTGTGTGATTTGGTATAGTTACTCACTCCCCATGCTCAAGTTTTTACCTGAAAAAATAAGATAATAATACCTACACTCATAGGCTTGTTTAAAGGTTAAATAAAATAATCTAACTAAAGCATTTAGCACAGTGCCTGATGCCTAGTAAGCCTTCGATAAAAGTTAATTATTATTATGGGAATGAATCCATTAGGAAGGTGCTGTAATTCTCACATTATTAAACTTATGTCATGCTAAGGAAAATATTCCAAGTACCACGACTAAATGGATTCTCTCTCTTGGCACTTCATCAGTTCAAAATCACCCCATAAATTATTTTGTTTCATTTTTAAACCATACTTTATATTTTCTGGCATTTCTGATTGCCTTTCTATTTTCTTGTTCAGTGAAGAACATAGAATAGTTCCTCCTTATCGATAGGAACTACGTTCCTTGATGCACAGTGGGTGCCTGAAATCTCAGATAGTATGGAACCATATCTATATGTACATGCACACTACTAATTAATTTACAAATCAGCTATAATAACAAGAATTTTTTTTGTTTTGGAGACAGAGTCTTTCTCTGTTGCCTAGGCTAGTGTGTACGATCATAGCTCACAGCAACCTCAAACTTGTAGACTCCAGGGATCCTCCTGTCTACTGGATTGTAAGCATGAACCACCACACCCAGCCCATTTCTGTTTTGTAATAAGAAAAAATCGCCGATCATGCTGTACATCTTGGCAGATATAAAATCAAAATTAGAGGAGGTGAGGTTCAACCCAGAAATCCTGAAATGTTCTTGGAATGAACATTCTTAGGGTATAGGTTAATATTTTACTTAATGCCAAACTTCCACGAAGACTACAGGAGGGCGTAGATATAATAATGAGACATAAGCTCTCCGTGGGGAACTAGCGCCCGATGTTTCACAACGCTTTCCAACAATGCAAACGGTGTCAGTTCCCCTACATTGACTGTGATGTTTTAATAAATCAAATTATCAAAGCCTCATAAATGTAAAAAAAAAGAAATGAAAACAAGTGAAGCAAGCATAGTTTGCTACTCCAACATCAAAGAAACCTAAACCATAAATCCGTTACATTCACTTTCAAAAGCAGATGATGAAAAATATGGAATGAGTTTCTTAGATTTAATTTTAAAGCAGCAAAAGTATGTGAAAACAGAAGAGAAATGCTGAGAAGCAGAAACCACAGCAGAGGGCACTTTAGAATTTTTAGCTTCTCCAGGGAGCAAAAGAACTTAGTTCCTCAATGTCTGGAAAACCATAGGCAAACTTTGCAAGCTCCTTCCTTCCTTCCTTCCTTCCTTCCTTCCTTCCTTCCTTCCTTCCTTCCTTCCTTCCTCCCTTCCCTTCCCTTCCCCTTCCTTCCTTCCTTCCTTCCTTCCTTCCTTCTCTCTCTCTCTGTCTCTCTTTCTTCCTTTCTTTCTTTTATAGAGTCCAGTCATTCAGCTCAAGTCAGTAAATCAGATACCTGGGGGTACGTAACGGCACATAACACATTATTAAATCTATCCAAGAGTTCTGGGTTCATCAAGAAAAATAAAAGAAAGGTGCTAAATGTGACAAGTGATTTTGCTGGTAATCAAACTACCCAATGTTAAATAGATTTTTAAATCATACAGACTCTTTTCCTCCAAGTTTCATTTATAGTAGTAGACACCCGTCATTTGAGGTGGGAAGGTCAGACACGTTTCATTCTTATTCTGATGACATCGGAGTTTCCTTTTACGGAATTGCTTCTACCAGTTGTGTATAATCGTGGTGGGAAGCAGTTCCTGCCTCCCACCTTCCAGCCTTCAGGCTGAAGAGGGCAGGTTAGCCTCGTCCCAGCCTGTCCATCAGTGGGCAGTGGAAAGGTGTGCGAGTGACACCGCCTCACTCAATGGGACACTCTCTCCGGCCTGAAGATCTCGTGGAATTTATTCATATTTGTCCCTGCTGATTGGCATCTTGAGCTCCTTTTCATCCACTCATTCTCCACCTTGTAACCCTCCATTCCTCTTCCCCAGTAGCTATCAGTAAATCCTTTTCTTTCTTGAGACCCTTGGAGTCTATTTGAGTTACTTGTAATTTGGAAGTCTGACTTGACTAATGTCCTCATTCATCCAAAGAAAAAACTTCTTCAGTATCTACCACATTTTGTTTTGCACTAAAAATGTGGAGACATGGTCCCTGCCCTCAGACTGAGTAGGGGGGAGACAGTTATGCAAACAGATGATTGACTGCAATACAAGAGGGGCCAGCATGGAGATGAACAAAGGTCGCACAGGAAGACTTCCACTTAGAGGACCCAGGCAACGGTCCACAGAGGAGACAAAGCATGAGTCTGGTTTCAAAGGACAAGTAAGAGTAGGAGCAGAGTTTGCTCTTGTCAAACAGGCGGGGCAGGCTTTCCAGCAGAGGGGACAGCACACAGAAAGCCACAGAGGTATGAAAGAACAGGTCAGGCGGTGTGTGGGGAGCTTCTGGTCAGGAGGCCGGGGCAGAGAGTATGTCACAAAGGACCATGTTTTCAGCACAATGGATTGGTGTTCAATAAAGAGCCAGCCATATGACTGATGCAAAGAAAATCAAAGCATTGTCCCCAAATACATCAGGTCCCAGAAACTAGTTGGGTGGGAGTAAAACTTAAAATGGAAAGTAGATGCTTCAGATCAGTCATGAATAACTTTCCTTTGCAAGGACCACATCAGAAAAAGTGAAAATACATTATTTGCGAGATTTATTTAAAAAATAAAACAACCACTTTAAATTTCATGGGATTCCAGTTTCGATGATCTACTTTCTCGGTCACAGGAATGTTGGGGATTTAATTAGCAAATCTAATTGGCTGCTAAGATATCAGCACCTGGGAATATTTGAGGCTTGCTCACCTTTGGGAGACAGTTCTCCATGGGTCTCACATTTCTGTGCACCTCATGAGCAGAGATTCTGACTGCCTTTTGCTTCAGACTACATTTTCAAGGATGCGTGTATAGTGGGCAGCCTGGTAAGACAGAAACAGTGTCCCTTGCTATGGATTGAATGTTTATCTCCTCCAAAACTCATGCCGAAACTTAATCCCTAGTGTGGCAGTACTGAGAGGTGGGGCTGTAAGAGGTGATTGGGTCATGAGGTCTTTGCCCTTATGAGTGGATTAGTTCACTTGTGGATTGGTGAGTTATCACGGGAATTGGGCTGGTGGCTTTTTAAGAAGAGGCATAAAGACCCGAGCTAGCAGGCTTAGGACCCTCACATGTGATGCCCTTGAGGCTTTGCAAGGAGTCCCTAACAGCAAGAAGGGCCCTTCCAGATGTAGGGCTTTGTCCTTGGACTTCTCCACCTCCATAACTGAAGGAAATAAATTGCTTTTCTTTATAAATTACCCAATGTTGTAAGCAACAGAAAATGAACTAAGACACCCCTACAGAGACCTTGTGGGAAATAAGGAAAAAAAAAATAAAACTCAACACCCTACTCTCACTCTATGCAGGGAGAGGTGACCCATACATCAATAATATACAATCAAGGAGTACATTGCTTAGAAAAAGATGGCTTTTTAGTTACATTGTTTTGATGCTTAGTATGAAGTTCTGAACGCTGTCAAATTCGAAAGGAGACAAAAAGTAAGGTGCACTGAAGTGTCTGTAGGGAAGACTTGACCTGGGCTCTGAAGGGTGGGAGGATCGCTGGGAGAGGACAGAAGGGGAGACGTTTGTTGTGAAGCCAGGAACAAGAAGGTTAAGGAGCAAGCTGTTGGATGTCAGTTGCCTGTGCCATGTCCTGGATTTATCCTCTAGGTGTCCTAATCGCCCTGTCTGTGAAGCCTAGGCAGTAAATGTGCCCAAGAGGAGTTAGAGGGTTACAATCAACGGCAGGAGTGAAAGCTCTTTGGAAGTGAAAGCACACAATAGACAAGGTTAATAGCCTGATGAAGTTGACACTTATCTTCCGATTCCTGAATCTTCTCTTCTCCAGGCTAATTGTCCCTGGCTGTCTCTGTGTGTCACATGTCAAGGACGAATCTCGTCTGTTGTTCTGTACAACCACAGGAAGGTTTATCTACGTCTTCAAGTGTTGACCTCAGAACTCTCTAGTTACAGCCTGAAAACACAGATTGCAGAGGTGATTTCACCTTCTTTGGTTTAAGTGTTACATTTACGCAGCCAGAAATGCAGTTAGCCGCCTTACCTCTGACAGTCCCATCAACGAAAACGCATTTTCTCTCTCATGTAACTGCTACTGCATTTTTCTCGATCCTGTACTTCTGGACTTAAGAGGTGTTTGAACTCAAGCTTCAGCTGTCTCCAGAGAGAGCTGATGCAATCTAATCACGATGGCTGAGCAGATGAGCAGCTTACAGGGTGGGTGAGGCGGTGGGGCGTCATCATCCAACCCTTTACCAGTCCTGGTCTCCTGGTGCAGCTGGGCCTTCAGCAATCACAGGGCCACCTTTTACCTCAAACCCCTTCTTCCTGACCATCCCCTCGTTCTGAGATACCTTTGCCTCCTACGCTGGGCAGGGACTTCCTCCCACGTCAACTGCAGGTGCATTCACCTCCATTGGCCCCCATCCCTTCCCCCACCCCCCGCCCCTGTGGTCAAAGGTTGTGCTTTGGCTTTTTATGGTCATTATTCCAACAACCATGTTCTTCCTTTCCTGTGTCTATAACAGGCGTCCTCAAACTTTTAAAACAGGGGGCCAATTCACTGTCCCTCAGACTGCTGGAGGGCCGGACTATAGTTCAAAAAAAAAAAAACTATGAGCAAATTCCTATGCACACTGCACATATCTTATTTTGAAGTAAAAAACAAAATGGGAACAAATACAAGTCACACTGAAGCATGTGGCCCGCGGGCCGTAGTTTGAGGACCCCTGGTCTATAATATTGCTCTTCTTACTGGCTCTGCCACCTCAGCACAAAAATAGCCTTTCCATATTTTTCCAAAAAAAGCCATTCATTATACACTGAATGTGTCTTTGCACTCCCCCCTCACACACGCACATGTTAAAGCTCTAGCCCCCAGAGTGGAGATGGGGATTCTTTAGGAATAATTAAGATTAAATATGGTCATCAGGGTAGACTCCTGATCCTGTGGGATTCATGTCTCTAAGAAGAGACACCAGAGACCCTGCTATCTCTTTGTCTCACTCTCCCCCCATCTTTCTTCTCTTCCTCCTCCTTTTCCTGTGTGCCCACTGAGGAAAGGCCTCATGAGGACACAGCAAGAAGGTGGCCATCTACAAGCCAGGAAGTGAGCCCTCCCCAGACTCTTAACTGAGACTTGAGTCTGACAACTTCTACTTTTAGAGTCAAGTTCTCACAGTTATGGAGGCTGGGAAGTTCAAGATCAAGGCAGATTTAGGTAGGGCACGGTGATTCACACCTATAATCCTAGCACTCTGGGAGGCCAAGGCAGGTGGATTGCTTGAGGTCACAAGTTCGAGACTAGCCTGAGCAAAAGCGAGACCCCCCCATCTCTACTAAAAATAGAAAAATTGAGGGAAGAGGATTGCTTGAGGCTGATTTGGAGATTGTTGTGAGTTGTGATGACACAGCATTCTACCCAGGGTGACAGCTTAAGACTCTGTCTCAAAATAAAGAAATACATAAGTAGAAGTCAGTCCAATATCTCTCTGCTGGGAAGTATTCCCTGATCCTAATGATCATCTGTGCTTGGATGTTCTTCTTGGCTCCTAAAATTACCTCTGTGTAATTCTTTCACAGGGCTTATCACACCTAACCATGTATTTGTCTGCCTTCCCCACTGGACTGTGAGCTGTTAGAAGATCATTTTGCCTTTATATTCCCAGTGACTTGTACATTGCTTAATACACTATGGGCCTTCAAGACCTGACACATGATAGATTTTCAATTATAAAATGCACTTCAAATCCTTTCTTTTATGCAAAAAGTACAACTTCAAATCCTACACCATAAAAACTTATCAAAATTATCTAGCCTTACAGGTGAAAAAACTAATTTATTTACATAAATTTGAATATAGAAAGTGCCACAGATAGAAAACTCATAAATAGATCTTAGAGTGAAGTTCAAAACAAAGACTCTCACACAAAAGCAGAGACTATGTTGGCAGAAGATGCTTGCTTAAAAAAATACTAAAGAAAGTTATTTAGGCAGAAGAAAAACAATCTGAAATGGAAACAGGGTAATACGGGAAGGAATGTAGGGAAATGGAAAAGGCAAACATGTGGGGGAAACATAATGAACATTGACTGTCTAGAACAGCAATAGTCGGGTTTTGTGGGAGCACAGTGTGCAGAAACGAGACGCATGACAACATAGCAACAGCCAGAACAGAGGACGTGTACCTCAGTCTGTCCAGACTGCTGCAACAAAATGCCCTGGACTGGGTGGCTTATAAACAACACGAATTTATTTCTCACAGTTCTGGAGGCTGGGAAGTTCAAAATCAAGGCAGATTCAGTGTTTGGTGAGGGTCATATACGGTACCTTCCTGCTGTGCCTTCACCTGGTAGAGGGGTGAGGGATCTCTATGGAGTCCCTTTTATAAGGGTGCTAATCCCACTCCTGAGGGCTCTGACCCCAGGGGCTAACCTCTAAATAACAGCGTCTTGGGGGTGGGGATTTCAACATATGAGTTCAAAGGTGACACAACGTTCTTTCCATGTCCAGGAAGTATTCATTTATATGTGCTACTAATTTATAGTAGAGTCTAATAAATCAAATACGCACGTTTGGAATCCCTGTGGTAATTAACCACAAGAAGAAGAATTAAAGATTATACAGTCAACAAGCAATTAGAAAGTGGGAAATGGAAGAATTTCTAAAATACTAAGTTAATGTAAGAAAGGACAGAAGACAAGAAGGAAAGAGGAATGAAAAATAGTTGGGACAAAGTAAGTGGGGAGGAATGTGATAGATTTAAACCCCCAGATAGGCGGCCATGGTGGACCTATGGCTCAGCTTATTAATTTCAGAAAAGCAGAAAAGGCCAGCCTGGGGAATCACTGTGTTTATCACGGAGTAGGTGTGCAGAGAGATGTAAAAAGGGGACACTTAGTGCCTTAAGAGAAAGATAGAGTGACGTATTACCGGAAGAACTTTCTAGCCCAATTATACCCACCGAGGTTGGATTCTCTGAGAATGAAAGTCTCTGTATTCTTATAACAAACTCTCCTTTCTGAGCTGGTTTCAGGCTGTTCTGTTCCAACCTTCTGTTGCAAACAAATGACCCTTAACTGAGACAGTGGTCACGGTTAGTAGAAGCTGAGAAATATGGTCTCATTAGATCACCGTCAGGGGAGAGAGAGCTAGGGTCTTGGTCATGAAGCTTCTATCACAGGAATGTGTTTATATTCCAGGTTTCAACCATGATGATTCTGTTGTTTTCATAAAATATTCTGAAACACTAAATAATCACTCTTAACATTCATCTTAGTAGAAAGACAGTGGTGTTTATAATTAATAGAATATTGAAATTTGCAAAGTAAAAATTTTTCACGCTAAGAAGACAGTAAAAAAGCAAAGGCCTCTTGCTTGGTTTTTCTACCACAACCATCTGGTTTTGTAATTAATGTCTTGCCAATGTACTAAAATATTTTCTATGTAAATCTTTTACATTCTTGCTGCATTTTCAATTAAAGCCTCTGAATTAAAACTTTGTACCATGAGTCAGCAGTTAAAGCAAACATGTTTTTTCCATTTATCTTCCTTTGGGAAAACCCAGTCCCACATGCAGAATGCCTGCCATCCTTTAGTTCTCTTCATCAATCCAGATGTCCACAATTACTTCTGGAGGGTACCACAGTGGTTTTCCCTGCCATCCGACACCATCTTTCCCATGATTGCCTGGGATGGCTTCTCCCTATAAATACTCCCTCTCAACATAACCTGTGATATGCAGATCACAGGACCTGGAGACAGTTAATGCTGATAGGTGGCTCCATTCATGGACTGTTACGCGGGGACAAAGAGACTCTCTCTTCATATCCTATTTCAGAAGTGGTTGTTCTGTTCACTGAGCTGTAGTGCAGAAAGCCAATGTTCTACAAAGCAGGAAAGGTAAAGTCCCAAAGACTATGTACACAGAAGTCATGAGGTCCACATAGACATTACTTATGATAATATCCTCTAAAGTGTGGCCCTTGTTAATATTTGTTTGGCCTTAGACAAAAGGCCAATTGACCATCTACTCAGGAAGGATATTAATCTCAGCAGTGTCTTGTTGCCTGAACATTGCTGCAAGCTCAACTTCTCTTGAAGAAGCCCTTCTGAAAGCGGGCTGCCAAGGGCACCGCCTTGGCCACCTAGCCACACAGTGGACATTCCTATCTGCATGCTTCTCTGCACACACAGAGGCATGCGCACACCTACACACTCACACACATCCATAACCAACTTAGTAATGATAGTGTAATACAGAACTTCAATCAAAATACTGGTTCAATCAGATCATTTGTTACAGGTCTACTATAGCCATAGATTATTCTAGGACTTTTACCTATGTTATCTCTAATCCTTGAGACAACTCTGTCATGGATCCTTTATCCCTATTTAACAGATAAGGAAAACTAGGTTAAGAATGGTTAAGTTAACTTGACCCAAATCACATGGTTTTTCACATAGGAAAATTAATCTAGTCTGCTCAGAATTTGAATACAGAAGAGAAAATCCTGAGATGACAGCAGGAGAATAGAAATAACTCCTTTATAAAATAAAATTAAAATAATATATAGCTGCATCATCTACTGCATAAAATCTTCCTGTTTCAAACACCAGAGCAATACATAACTAATAGAGTTGCCTTTTTTGAGTTCTGAGCGAATAGGCTTTCATTTACACACAATGTTTTAGAGAAAGTCTCTCTCTTCTTTTTTCTTCTTTTTGAGACAGAGTCTCACTCTGTTGCCCTGGGTAGAGTGTTGTGGTATCATCATAACTCACAGCAACCTCAAACTCTTGGGCTCAAGCAATTTTCTTGCCTCAGCATCCTAAGTAGTTGGGACTATAAGTGTGGGCCACAACATCTGGTTAGTTTTTCTATTTTTAGTAGAGACAGGGTCTAGATCTTACTCAGGTTGGTCTCAAACAACTGAGCTCAATCAATCCACCTGCCTTGGCCTTCCAGAGTGTTAGGATTACAGGCATGAGTCACCATGTCTGGCCCTGTTTCTTATTCTTTATATGCTTCAAGCATTTCTCTCTCTCTCTCTCTCTCTCTCTCTCTCCCCCAGTGACTCTGGGATGAGCTGGGCATAAATGAATCTAACCATGTGAATTACATTTTTCTGGAATACATATGAGTTTGTAAACTGAAGAGGAAAGAACATAGGAAAGAAAAAGTATATTTGGGGATTTGATCAAAATGAAATTACTCAGGAAAAACTAAAATATATATAATCTATAAACAATTCACCAAACTCCCAAAGTCATCAAAACCAGTGACTTCTAAACAATCTAGCCCAGGCACATCAGAAAGAACGAGATGAGACTTAAAAAAGTTCCAACCAAGTTGCTAAGAGCATGTTTGTTTCTAGACTTTTCTAAAAGCCAAAAATTTCTTTTAAGTCAAGACAATAGGCTTTTTGGAAGGGTCTGAGGAAAAAGAAAGAGTAAGCGAGCAAAGACTGGTTTGTCTTAACAAACTCAGTGTGGGTGTGGAACACCTGAGAAATTATCATAGCGACAAAAATCAACCCGTTCTTTTCTCCCACTTTCATTGGAGCTGCTTGGGGACATTCTTTTCCCCTTCTTCAGGCTAAGCGGAAGTCAGATTTTCTCCCTCTTTGGTGACAGTAGCTTTCCTGGGACAGAATTATACTCACCCAAGCCCTAACCACAGGTAGAATCAGGCTTCTTTATTAGTGATACTCTTCATTGTTTTCATTTTAGAAGTTGATTAATCCTGTGACTCTCTTTTCATTGAAATCTACTGCATTTGTTTCTGCAGTCTTTTGGCTTGAGCTGATTGTTTCTATAGTTTTACCCCCATGAACTTTAGGTTCTTTAATTCAGTCAACAGATGAATGAATAATTAATTTTGGTGCTAGGGAAGTAAACAAGGTATTGCAGACAGAGGGTGAGTGGGGGTGCGGTGTGCGTGGCACTTTAGATCAGGTGGTGGGTGGCATCTCTGAGGAGGTGGCATTTGAGCTGAGAGTTAATTGTTCAGGTCAAGAGGGTTTCAGGGCAGGGAACAGTGTGTGCAGAGGCTCTAGGCTAGAAAGCAAGGGCAGAAAGCCATCTTGGAGCCAAGCAAGGTGAGAGGCTGGCTGGCGGCACAGACGCTGCCTTGATTTCGAGGATGCGGTTTGTTTATTATTTTTTTATTTTTGAGACAGAGTCTCACTTGGTCACCCTTGGTAGAGTGCTGTAGCACTCAAACAGCAACCTCAAACTCTTGGGTACAAGTGATCCTCTTGCCTCCCAAGTTACTGGGACTACAGGCTCCCACCACAACGCCCGGCTATTTTTGGAGACGGGGTCTCGCTCTGGCTCGGGCTGGTCTCAAACCTGTGTGCTCAGAGCAATCCACCCGCCTTGACCTACCAAGTGCTGGGATTACAAGCGTGAGCCACCACACCCAGCCCCGGAGGGTGCAGTTTAGATTTCACTCTGAGAGGAAGGGGAAATCATGAAGGATTTCCAGAAAGGTAGCAGTATAATTTAGGATCGCTGGACTTTTTTGTTTGGTTGTTTTGTTTTATTTTAAATTTTGGTTTTTAAAAGACTACTTTGGCTGCTGTTAGAGAATGGCCTAAAATATGGCAAGGGGGGCATCAAAGAGACTATAGAGGAGGCCGAAGCAGATGTTCAGGTGGGATGTTCTCCCTTTTAGGGAGATGATATGAATACTTAAGGCAAAGACTGTGGAGAGCTGAGTAACCTCAGATCCTAGAGCCTGGGAGCTGTTAACTATTTCCTTAAAGGGGAGCAAGCAGAAGAGCCTAGAAAAGTAGTCTTACTCAGAAGAATCGCACGGTAACTTATCATGATAACCCCCTGAGCATGTTCTACAGGTCAGCACGTTATGGTGTGTAATACATTCTATCAGTCCAAAGATCCTCTGAGTGGGTCATTATTAACTCCATTTTGCAGATAAAGAAGTGGAGGCTTAGAATGGCTGAATGACTTGTCCAAGCTCACAAAGCTAGTAATTGATGAAGATGGAATTTCAACAAGTGCTTACTCTTTCTGTCTCAGAAAGAAAGGAAGGAGGGAGAGAAAGAAAGGCTACAAGGTAGAGATAGATACAGGAATCTATACAATAATAATCTATGTAATTTTATAATCTACATAAAATTATTAAATATGTCATTAAATTATTAAATGATTTCACTTAACAGGGGTGAGGAGGTTCAAAACACATACTAGAAATTAATTTTGAACACTTCTTTTTTTTTATATACATGTGTTAATTAGGTTTCCACTTTTTGCCTTCGCAGAATTTAAAAGGTTTAAAATTTAATAACAATAACAATGTTTAAGATAAGGATTAGAAACAAAAACCACATAAAGAATGAACGAAGATAAATACATTCAAAAAAGAAAACAGACGATTACTGCATTGAAATATTAAGCAATATTAGTAACAATGCCATTGAAATATTAAGCAATATTAGTAATAATAATGCCAAGAAAGCAACATACACATTGTCAAATAAGACATTATAGAGTGCTTTGACTGTGAGGCTCAGTATGAAGTCATCAGTTAATTTCTTATTTTTTTTCCAAAGTCTCAAAAAATAGACAACTAATATTATATAATAAAAATTAAGGAGAGTTTCAAAAAACAGATCATGCCAAATCTTATAGACAATAGAAAAAG